>CAUYQV010176303.1:0-20072 GCA_963574575.1 Galagoides demidoff | reverse complement strand
GGTGGCGGGTTCGAATCCCCAGCCCGGGCCCGCCAAACAACAATGATGGCTGCAACCAAAAAATGGCCAGGCGTTGTGGCGGGCGCCTGTGGTCCCAGCTGCTTGGGAGGCGGAGGCAGGAGACTCGCTTGAGCCCAGGAGTTAGAGGTTGCTATGAGCTGTGATGCCATGGCTCTCTACCCATGGGGATAGCTTGAGGCTCCATCTCAAAAAAAAAAAAAGAAAATATTTCAAATTGTATATAAAAATAGTATACTGTACCCCATGACTGTATTAATGTACACAGCTATGATTTAATTTAAAAAAATTGTTTAAATACAAAGGGCTTTTTTTTCAGATTAATACATGAGTACATACAATTAGGTTACATTGTTTGTGTTTGTAAAGTCTGAGCGGTCTTCACACAGGAGGTGTGCTGCATACACCCACATTGTACCCATTAGGTGGGAGCTTACCAACCTCCTCCTCCTGCCCCCTTCTTGACTTTAATTGTTTTTCTCTCCTATGGTGCTGTAGTTGTTTTTCTACTAGTTTCATATTAGTACTGAGCACACTGGATACTTGCTTTTCCTTTCCTTAGGAGGATGTTTCCAAATCCATCCAGGTAAATACAAAATGCCCAAAGTCTCCACCTTTTTATGGCTGAATAATATTCCATGGTATACATATTCCATAGTTTATTTATCCATCCATGGGTTGGTGGGCACTTAGATTGTTTCCACATCTTTGCAATTGTAAATTGAGCTGCAATAAACATTCAAGTGCAAATGTCCTTATGATAAAATGATATTTTTTTCTTTTGGGTAGATCCGTAGTAATGGGATTGTAGGATCAAATGGAAGGTAAGGAAGTTATTTTTTAAATGGCAGTTTAGCATTTTACAAACTGCTTTGAAAATATTCTGGAGAGTGGTGAAAACTCTGAGCCCATCATGAAGCTCCCTGATGGGTTTCCCTGACCACCCAGACTGAGTCATACTTAATTGGAGTCCTAAATTTTTTTGTTCCCAGGGACCATTCCAGATGTCATAGCCCTACATCTCAACACACCAAGGATCACTTCTCCAGAGTCAAGGCCCTGGACTTTTGTCAGTGCTATTTTCCTAACAGTTTTCTTAACTGATGGGCAGAGACTTTAGAAAAGCTTACATGAATGACAGGACAGGAGGCCTGCTTTTAATAGAAGCCACACTGCAGGTTCTGGGATCGGCCATGCATGCTTCCATTCAGCACCCCTTCGCTCATCCACTGTCAAAGCTTTTCATCACATCATGTGGCCCAATCCAGAGAGATTTGTTTCCCATTACAGCTCCCAGCCTAGTTCTCTATCCCAAAAGCCAGGCCTAGGCATTATTCAGGATGAGAAATTATACAAGCTGCTGCTACAGTGGGAGAACTAATCCTCCCACCATAGGTAGTTCAAGGTACTTAAGAACTCTTCTCATACTGTAGGAATCGTCATAAAGGAAGTTGTCTGAGAGGCCCACACCTGGGGGCTCCACCAGGGCCCCTTAGGACCGTCACACACCCTCCTTCAGTCTTCCTCTGTCTCTGCTTCACCCCAGAACAGCATAGAATCAAAAAGGCAAGAACATCATCCCTCTGTGTTCCCCTCACTGTTGCATTTAACGGTCGCAGTGCTCTCACCTGCTGAGTTCGAGGAGGCCTCTGCATCCTTCTCAACACAGGGCAGGCACTGCTCATTGATCTCAATTGATGCATCAAGAGAAAGGCCCAGAAATGCAAGTTCACTGTCTGATTGATCAGTGATAGCATGGCCTCAGTGGAAGTTAGGGCCTATATTTTTGGACATCTGAGAACAGACAAAAACAATCCCTTCTACCTGCTGATCACTTCACAGTTTACAAAGCTCTCACACGTATAGTTGAATGTCTCAACAGCCCTGTGAAGGAGGAAGAACCAGGGTTAGTTTCCTGACCAGAAGAGTGGCACTTGCTCCCTAGGTGATGTGATAATGTGAGTCAGTGCATTGGGACTGGGAGCAGATGGCCACACCGCCGACTCTAACACAGTGTTCCTTCCCCATCCTGCTGCTGACAGTTCCAAGCCAAGAATACACAAGGGTAGTGACAGAGTGCAGAACTCAGTCGGCCTCTGCCACTGGCTTCAGAGCACTGGCTTCACCACTTAACTAGTTGCATGACTTGAGAAAATGTCGTGGCCTCTTTTTTTTTTTTTTTTTTTGAGACAGAGTCTCACTATGTCACCCTCAATAGAGTGCCGTGCCTCACAGTTCACGGCAACCTCAAACTCTTGGGCCTAAGTGATTCTCTTGCCTCAGCCTCCCAAGTAGCAGGACTACAGGTACCTGCCACAATGTCTAGTTATTTTTTTGTTGCAGTTGGCATTGTTGTTTGGCAGGCCTGAGTCGGGTTTGAACCCACCTGCCTGGATGAATGTGGCCGGTGCCCTAACTGCTGAGATACTGGCGCCGAGCCTGTCCTGCCTCTTTAAGTAAAAGTTCCCCCAACTATAAAATGTCTTTAACAATAGGCCAGGATTGGTGGCTCATGCCTATAGTCCTAGCACTCAGAGAGGCAGAGGTGGGAGGATCACTTAAACTCAGGAGTTTGGAGACCTTCCTGAGCAAGAGGGAGACCCTAGTCTCTACTAAATAGAGAAAAATGAGTTGAGTGTCATGGTACAGGCCTGTAGTCCCAGCTACTTAGAAGCTAAGGCAAGAGGATCACTTGAACTCAGAAGACTGAGGTTGCTATGAGCTATGATGTCACCATGGCACTCTACCCAGGCAACAAGTGAGACTCTATCTCAAAAAAAAAAAAAAAAGTCTCTAACAAAACTACCTCCTTCAATGACCTGTGAAAAATAAAAGAACATTTAGCACTGCCTGGTGTACAGTCAGCTCACAGTCAGGAAAGCTATTATTTCTCATCAGTCCAGTTTTTTACATGTCCCTGTTAAAAAAAAAAAAAATCCCAAGAAAGTCGGCCTGTCTTCTGATCAAGACCGAGGCTGTGTGTGTAAAGACAGAGGCTGTGTGTGCTGAATCACCAAGAGGAGGCTGTAGGTCAGTAAGCCACCCAGAAGGGAAGAACTGAGGTTGTGACCATAGACAAAGATGGACACAGCTTTCTAGATGGGAAGTCACTTTCCAAGCCCCAGTTGAGGTGGATGGGTTTACCTGTCACCTTAGGGAGTTCAAAGCTGCTCCCCTATGTAGTAAAATGAGAGCCATGATGTTGGGGGGAGGGGGCGGGCGTGCAATACTGCCTCAAGAGGTGCCGCCAGTTATCAGTCATCACACTGTGGCAATGCCCCACTGCCTCATCTCTCGGCCTCTGCACTATGCCAGGAAGGCTGAAGCCATCCCCCAGACAAATTTAACTTTTGACAGCGTGCCAGCAACAAGTGGTAACAGCAATCTTCGTAGCTAGCCAAGCTGATTTTGCTGAAGAGGAAGGTGAGCAGGCAGGAAAGTTAGAAGAGAATGGGAAGTCTTTAGCTTTTGTATCTCATATGATGAAGTTTCTTGGAATGCTCTCTGATAGAAAATAGGGATTACTTATATCCTACTTATTTTCCTAATTCATTCTCCATTATTTCCACACAGACTGGGAAGAGGCAATCCACCTCCACCTTGGGCCCTGAGTGTCCCTGCCTGCGCAGCCTGAGGTGTCACAAGAATGCAAGATCCCAACCAGTCTTCACCTGGTCTGTTTTTCGGGGTTGTGTTTGCAGCAAGTAACCTTGAAGACCTGGGGGTGATGTGGAACTCACACCAACAGGAAGTTCATGCTGTCTGCCCTGTGGTAATGAAGTCCTTTCTCTCTGACCTGGGAAGTTCATGTCTCATGCTGACATCTATGAAATAGTTCAGAGGCTTCCAAGCAGGACTAACTACCTGACCTCACAGTCCTGGGCACTTTTATGTGTTGTTCCTTAAACAAAATGCATCATTTTATTATATTCTATCTTATAAGATTTGCAAATTATGAAATGTTAACCTAGACAGGATTATCACAGTGCCTCCAAGCTTACAGCCTCTTGTAAGTGAAACTGGCCCACAGGGGCGCAGCATGATATGGATTGGGTGACTTTCCCACACCTAGTAATGGCTAACTGAACAGCCAGTTCACAAGCTGGCCAGTAACCTGAGCTGGGGACTGCCACAAAAACATGAGTCGGGGCTGGGTGTGGTGGCTCATGCCTGTAATCCTAGAACTCTGGGAGGCTAAGGCAGGTGGATTGCCCTGAGCTCAGAGGTTCAAGACCAGCCTGAGCCAGAGTGAGACCCTATCTCTCCAAAAAAAAAAAAAAAAAAAAAAAGCCACGGCATTGTGGTGCGTCCCTGTAGTCCCAGCTACTTGGGAGGCTGAGACAAGAAAATCACTTACGCCCAAGAGTTGGAGGTTGCTGTGAGCTGTGACCCCATAGCACTGTACCTAGGGCCACAAAGTGAGACTCTGTCTCAATAAAAAATAAATAAATAAAAGAAAATTTTTTAAAAAATATGAATTGGGTCTGAGTCTACACATCCAAAATATGCAATTAGCAGTAATAGATGAACTGAAGCACAGTTGCAGCCGTTAACTGAAGTTATTATATAAAGAAAACGCTATGAGTGAACAAAAGCCATGTGATAAGGACAGAAAAATCAAGGCACAGAGGAAACCAGTGTGAGAAGACGGCTTCCTCACGACTGCTGGGGGAACATAAAGCACGGTGATCCCAGTCGTCGCGGTGAGATGCATTATTCACAGCCAGGTCAACATCAACTGACTGTTCTGCTGCCATTCTTAGTCTCCTCCTTTCCAAGCTTCTGTCCCACATTTACCATCATCTGTGACAAACCACATCAGCACAATCCAGTCCAAACCACACATCGCTCCAGGGCAAATTAATAACAGCCTAAAGTAAAATAACAGCAATGCTGAGCAAATAGTTAAGTTTAAAATAAATTTCAGTCATTCCAATTGAAAGAGTCAGTAAACCATCATGTGAAATCAAACCCAGGAGTCCATGAGGAATCAGAGCAAAGGATTCTGAGATTATTTTCTCAGACACGTGGACCAACCTTCCAAGTCAATCACTATTCATTGCCGTCCCTAATCCAAGGAGTGTCTGTTGAATACAAAATTTCCTTTCCATCACCACAATGAGCACAGTCAACCTTTCAGGGCCGATGCCAACATCTTGCACTATTTTATAACCACCTCAGTTTGATATTTCCATTATTTTCCAGACAGCCCAACCCTTATTAGATGAGCTGTCTGTGGGGTGCTCTTATCTTTTGTGTCCAAAGCTGTGAATTTCTCCCCAAGCACATTCACTCTTCCAAATGAGTTTTTAGAAGGTTTGATTGATTGAGAAACCAAATCAACCTATAATGAACCACTGTGTAATTACAAAAAAAAAGAAAAAACCAAAACAGTTATAAACATTAACACACCTAAGGAATTGACATGGAATGCACAGAATTACTCTTCCAGACCCAGGCCAGCTCCTTGGCATTTCTATTAGGATGAAACATTCCGGTTTAGTATCAGTTTTCTCATTTCAAAAGACTTTGCTACTGGAGGAGTGGGTCTGCATTTTAGAAGGTCTTTTTCTTCCCAGGGAATAACACTGTTTATTCTCATTACTACCATGACTTGGTAGCATAGAACAGGTCACCACAAAAGTGAGACAAACTGTGTTATGGTCCGTTATTTCATTTTTAAAAAGTGTAGCCGGAGGCATCCTTTTGATTCACTCCTGCTGGTTTGAACTCACTCAGCTTATTGGTGCTGCTGGGAGGGTTATGTTTATTTCCAGCCATGCAAGTTTTACATTTCTTGAGTTTTGCGTATCTCAAAACTTTCATAATGACCCACATGTAGTAATAATCCATCCAAAACTAATTATTGAGGAGCAGTGTGTAAGAGTTAACTTCTGAGCTGGGCACCGTGGCTCATGCCGATGAACCAGCACTTTGGGAAACCAAGGTGGGTGAATTGCTTGAGCTTAGGAGTTTGAGACCATCCTGAGCAAGAGCAAGACTCCTTCTCTACTAAAAATACAAATAATAGTCAGGCACCTATAGTTCCAGCTACTTGAAAGACTGAGGCAAGAGAATTGCTTGAACCCAAGAGTTTGAGGTTGTTGTGAGCTAAGACACCACAGCATTCCACTCCAGGGTGACATTGTAAGATTCTGTCCCCCCCCCCAAAAAAAAGGCTCAGTGCCCGTAGCTCAGTGGTTACAGGTGCAGGCCACATATACCAAGGGTGGCAGGTTGGAACCCCACGTGGGTCAGCTAAAAACAACAACAGAAAATAGCCAGGCGTTGTGGCAGGTGCGTGTAGTCCCAGCTACTTGGGAGGCTGAGACAAGAGAATTGCTTAAGCCCAAGAGTTTGAGGTTGCTGTGAGCTGTGACGCCCCGGCCCTCCCTCTACGCAGGGTGACAGCTTGAGAATCTGTCTCTAAAAAATAAATAAATAAAATAAAAAATTTAATAAAAACTATCTTCCACTTAAAATATTTCATTGGTTTTCCCCTTTGTCCAAGAGTCCAGAACAAGAGCTTCTAAAGTAGAGAGAGAAGAGACCACCACCATCAGACTGCCGCATCAGGAGCTGCTGAGTGACTCTCCATCTCCTTTACACGTGGGTGCCCAAAGACGGCCTCAGAACCCAGCCCACTCCAGAAACACTCTTCATCATGCCGGCCAGATATCAGGATGCCACCAACGCCATTTAACCTGACCTCTTGGGTACTCTATTTTTTAATTAACCTTGGATCAGCAAAGCAATATCTGTTCTCCAAATACAATCATATTTTATGCAAGTAGTGACAAGCTAATTAAGTTAATTATTATAACACCTATCTGTATAATGAAACTAAGGTTGGATGATTCCAGCTGCTTCTCCTTAAAGTGCACCCTGGTGATGATTAAAAAATAATTAATATTTCACCAAAGACAGGAGCAAGAAGTTAATTAAAAGACGGAGGTGCAGCCTTAATGAAACATATCCAATTGTGTTCAGCACAGTGCTCCACCGCCAAATTCCTTCTTAGAATATAGATGAATACCAGTGAACATCAGACCCTTCTCAGGAGCATTTAGAAAAGTATTACCATCTCCCATTTGCCTCATGAAGTAAACATTCTAGAAATCATTTCACCTTTTAACAACATAAAAGGAATTTATACAGTCAGCTGGCTGAAATGAATTCAAAATTTGAACCGGTAATATTACTTTTGGAGGGCTACGTTAGGAAAAGGGTCACTTCTTTGACAGTGCTACAGACACTCAAACAGGTCCCAACTCCATAACAAAGCTCTTCTCTTTTTAATCTAGCCAATTGTCTTGTTTTGTCTTAGTCTATTTGGGCTGTTGTAACAAAATACTATTAACTGGGTGGTTTATAAACAACAGCCATTTATTTCTTACAGTCCTGGAAGCTGGGAAGTTCAAGATCAAGGTGCTGTGAGATTCAATGTCTGGTAGGGGTTCACTTGCTGTAAATGGCTATCTTCTCACTGTGTCCTCACATGATGGAAGGGGAGAATGGGCTCCCTCAGTCTTCTTGTATGAGGCATTAATCCCACTCCTGAGGGCTCCATGCTCATAACCTAATCACTTCCCAATGCCATCACATAAGGCATTAAGATTTAATATATGGGCTCAGCACCTGTAGCTCAGCCACTAGGGCACCAGCCACATACACTTGTGCTGGCAGGTTTGAACCCAGCCCAGGCCTACCAAACAGGCCTCCCAAACAACAATGACAAATGCAACCAAAAACTAGCCAAGTGTTGTTGTGGGTACCTGTAGCTACTTGGGAGGCTGAGATAGGAGACTCTCTTAAGCCCAAGAGTTTCAGGTTGCTGTGAGCTGTGACATCACATCACTCTGCCAAGGGCGACATAGTAAGATTCTGTCTCAAAAAAAAAAAGAAAAAATCAGCGGCACCTGTGGCTCAGTGGGTAGCGTGCCAGCCCTATATACCAAGGGTGCTGGGTTCAAACCCGGCCCTAGCCAAACTGCAACAACAACAACAACAACAACAACAACAAAAACAGTCATTGTGGCAGGCACCTGTAGTCCCAGCTACTCAGGAGGCTGAGGCAAGAGAATTGCCTAAGCCCAGGACTTGGAGGTTGCCATGAGCTGTGTAATGCCACAGCACTCTACCGAGGGTAATAGAGTGAGACTCTGTCTCTACCAAAAAAAAAAAAAAAAAAAAATGATATAACATATAAATTTGGAGAAGAAGACACAAACATTTAGTCTGTAGCATGTCTTCATAAAGAAAAGACTAGACAGGCTGGGCACGGTGGCTCACACCTGTAACCCTAGCACTCTGGGAGCCTGAGGCACGTGTATTGCTTAAGGTCAGGAGTTCGAGACCAGACTGAGCAAGAGTGAGACCCATCTCTACTAAAAATACAGGCATTGTGGTAAGTGCCTATAATCCCAGCTACTTGGGAGGCAAGAGGATCCCAAGAGTTTGAGATTGCTGTGAGCTATGACGCCACAACACTTTACAGAGGATGACAAAGTGAGACTCTGTCTCAAAATGTGTATATATACATTTTTTTTAAAAAAGAAGAGACTAAATAAAATATTATGATTAAGAAAATACAGAATTTTTACTTGGATTTAGCCAGTTCAATTTATGTTTATTGAATTCCAGGCACTGGTTTCTTCATCAAAGGGACGGTCCCTGGCTGTCTGGGATAGATGAGGTCACATCTGTAATCAACAAGGTGGCTTGTTCACTGGGCTCACAGGGCAAGGACAGAGATGAGACAAGTGTCTAAGTTAGTGAAGAATACCAGGGCCTCAGGGTGGCACCTGTGGCTCAAAGGAGTAAGGCACTGGCCCCATATACTGGAGGTGGTGGGTTCAAATCAGCCCTGGCCAAAAACTGCAAAAAGAAAAAAAAGAAAAAGAATACCAGGGCCTCAGCCCTGCACCACCCAAATGGCTTTGCTGCTTAGGAAAATAAACTGGAGTCATTTGCAAAGGGAAAAATTAGGAATTGGCAAAATTACATTCTAGCCCAAATTAGAACTAACAGCCATCCTTCTCAAAGTTAGAAGTTCGAGGTTCTTCTTTATTCTCTACTGAGCAAATCTGCGTCCCCAGGCAGAAACTTTGCCTCTTTGAGCACCTGTCTTCTTGTTCATACAATGAGCTTAACTGGACCTATCCTCTAAGGATGGCTTCTTTTAATGCTATCCTTCCATGAGCCTAAGATATCACCTCTGAGAACTTTCAGAAAGTTAATATGAGATCATGAAAGTATTATTAAGCCTATTTTACAGATAAAAACCTACTACTCCTAATCTTCCAGAACTGTTAAAGTTACTTGGTCTCCTCTGAACTTTAGATTTCGGACTGCATACCAGATATTCTGATTCCTCATGGATTGCTCCATACCTGGTGCTTAGAACAATACATCCTCTAACAAAGGTTCAAGTGCTTTTTTTTTTTTTTTTTTTGAGACAGAGCCTCAAACTGTCATCCTGGGTAGAGTGCTGTGGCATCACAGCTCACAGCAACCTCAAAGTCCTGGGCTCAAACAATTCTCCTGCCTCTGCCTCCCAAGTAGCTGGGACTACAGGTGCCAGCCACAACGCCCGGCTATTCTCTGGTCGCAGCTGTCATTGTTTTTTGGTGGGCCAGGCTGGATTCGAATCCACAACCTCAGGTGTATGTGGCTGGGGCCTTAGCCACCTGAGCCACAGGCACGAGCCTCAAGTATTTTTCTATAAGAATTTTTCCCTCCCCCATGGGGTCACAGGACTGAAAAACACACAGTGGCTAAACTAGCACAATGGCAGTTATGTAGCCAAGGGCGAGAGTGTGTTTGCTTTTTGTTTTGCTTCTGTTGTGGGGCACTCCCTAACAAAGAGAGAAGGGGCTCTTGCAAGGCCACATCCACATAAAAAGCAACCTAATACAAGCAGTGCAGATGGGGCTTTGCTATAGTAACACATCCTGTGGCGCTCGTCATTAACACCTCATTTGGAACAGGCTCTGTGGTCTTCCTCCCAGGAAGCAATTACACACACTTGCGCCCCGCCTCGAAATTTGATCCTGGCTTTGGGTTGCTGGGGCACCAGCAAAACCTGGCGGAAAAGGGGGATTCTTTCTCATTTATTTGTAATGGGGGATTTGAGTGCTGGTGTCACGTGAAAGGTGAAGACATTTTGGAAAGGGCTTTGGTGCCAGAAGAGGGATGCGTGAGAAGGAGCGGGCAAAGGCTGTGCTGGGTGGGGGGAACCCAGACATCTATTCATCAATGGGATTCTACACACCCAGGCTGTGAAATGCTATTTTCTTGAGGGTTGGGTGCCGAATTGTATCATGTCCTTGGGGGTGGGGGGGCAGGATGGTCTCTGCTACTGGTCTCTGGGGGCCTTGAGGCCCTTTCTCTTTTAGAAAGTTCTTATTGAAAAGGGAGCACAAACTCATTTCCAGCTTTGGAGAATAAGCCAGCATCTGTGCTAAGTGCTGAGAAATCACACACATGTGTGCTAGGGAAGGCAGTTCAGGCAGAAAGGAATCTCAGCTTGAAAATGCAGAGTGGTGGGCATCTCAATCCCCTCCCTGCACTGCAGCTTCCACGTGGCCGCAGCAAAGAACGCTGAGCTTTCCTGACACCCTTTCCATATATGAAGCAGTGTCCCAGCCACACTCGCATTAGAGCCGCAGAGGACAACACAGCTCTTCCCATCAGCCCATTTTACAGTTGAAAAAACCAAGGCCCAGAGAGGATAAGTGACCTGTATTTAAGGTGACATTGATTCTAAGCAGCACAAGAATCACGACCTCAACCGAGCAATTTGAATTCCAGCATCTCCACCCGGAGTCCTGGCCTGCAGACACCACCCTCCTCCTTTTCCCTAGAAAAGTGCTTCTAGTGCAGGAATTGGACGCATGCAAGTACTGAGAAGATTTTGTGCCTGAATAGGATGTCAGGAGAAGAGAACACTTCCCCAAGAAAGCGATGCCTTCTTTCCAGAAAGACCTCCATCCCCACAAGCAGCTGTGTGCATGCACTGTCCCACCCCTTCACAGTGTACCTCAGTGGTTTCAGCCCCTGTGCCTCAGCACGATGGTATAACATGGGAGGGGCTTAGGTGTGCCATGAGAATTTTTAAATGTTGTTAATTTAATTATTTTCTAAAGAAGTCTAAAGCACAGTAAGTATATCCTTTTTTTTTTTTAACTCTTTTCCTTTTTTTTATCAACATAATTTAAGTGTGCCCTGGAAGTTTAACTGTAGGTTCAAGTGTACCATGAGATTAAAAAGAAAGATTGAAAACCACTGGACTAGTAGTGAGATGATGTCCGAGATCCACACGCTGATGAGCAGCAGGCTTGGTAAGGAAGAAAGGCCTCAAACTGAAGTAACAGAAAGAATCCCAGGGAGGACGTGTTAGTTAAAACAGAGATTTCTGGGCCCCAGCCCCCAGAGTTTTTATTTCAGTGAGTTTGGGGTAGAGTCTAAGGACCTGTATTTCTAACAAGCTCCCGGGTAGCACGGCTGCGGCTGTTTGGCAGTCACACTTTGAGAACCATTGCTGTAGAAAAATGAATAGGGTTTGGGAGCATGAAGTTCTGAGTTTCAGTCCTTCTTCTTGCCCCTAAAGAGCTGTGGGACCTTGAGCAAATTACTGGAACTGAGCTTTTGTTTCCTTCTTTCATTTGTGGTTTTGTTTGTTTGTTTGGCTTTTTTGTTTGTTTTTTGCTTTTTTGAGACAGTCTCACTTTGTTGCCCTTGGTAGAGTGCTGGGATGTTATAGCTCACAGCAACCTCAACTCTTGGGCTGAAGAGATCCAGGGTCTCCCTCTTGCTGAAGCTGGTCTAGAACTCCTGAGATCAAGCAGTCCACCCCTCAGCCTCCCAGAGCGCTAAGATTACAGGCATGAGCCCCCATTCCCTACCTGTTTGGAGTTCTGTTTGTTTAAGACAGAGTCTCACTTTGTTGCATTGGGTAGAGTGCCCTGGCATCACACTGTTGGGCTCAGGTGATCCTCTTACCTCAGCCTCCCAAGTAGCTGGGTCTACAAGCATGGGCCAAGACGTCCAGCTAGTTTGTCTATTTTCAGTAGAGATGGGGTCTCGACTTTGCTCAGGCTGGCCTTGAACTCCTGAGCTTAGGCAATTGACCTGCCTGCAGCTCCCCATGTGCTAGGATACAGGCATGAGCCACTGCACTCAGCCCGGTTTCTTCTTTTGCAAACGTGGTGGGAAGATTAACTGAGTGGATGCATGTATATACCTGTGCCGTCAGCATACAGGAAACAGGGACCTCATGCAGATGGACAGGTTGTACGAGAAGACAGAAGGAGACATTAATCCCTGGCAGGGCAGGGGGAGGCTGTTTAAATTTGAGTCAAATCCTAAGCAGCTGGGAATCCTAGTGATAGTAACATAAGTACTTGGAAGCCCTTAAGTAACAAACCCAGAAGTCTTGAATAAGGGAGCGATTAGAAGCATGTTTAACTATCTTTTGATTGACATCTACTTTCCTGGACCTTGAAATATGAGCAATGGCAGAGAGCCAGAAGGCACCCCATTCTTCCCACACACAATCTGCATGTAAAGACTTCCACATACTGTGGCTTTATAAGACATCAGGAGGAGATTTACATTCTACACAGCAGAGCACCAGAACAGTTGAACCATACTGCAGGTTCTCTCTCTCTCTCTTTCTCTTCCTTTCTTCCTTCCTTCCTTTCTTTCTTTCTCTCTCTTTGCTTCCTTCCTTCCTTTCTTTCTTTCTCTCTCTCTTTGCTTCCTTCCTTCCATCCTTTCTTCCTTTCTTTCTTTCTTTCTCTCCACCATCCCCCTCTCTCTCTTTCTCTCACCTCTCTCTAAAAACTGAGCTACAAGGCCAGACTCAGTGGCTCACACCTGTGATCCTAACACCCTGGGACGCTAAGGCAAGTGGATTGTCTGAGCTTATTGTTGTGCCCAGATCACGATGTCCCCAAGAACCACCAGGGAGCCAGGGTCCAGTGCAAAAGCAGGAGAGAGAGTTTATTTAAGCTGGAGAGCCTGGGCCTCCAGTATCTTGGCGCAGCGAGATCAGGCTGAAGGCCCTGTTCTAAGGGGGAGGGTGGCTTTTATGGGCGAGGGGAAGGGAGTGACCTCTATATGAGGTCGTGCACCTTTCTGATTGGTAGGAGCCACTGAGGTGGCATCATGTGCTTGTGTCCTGACTTCTAAGAACCTGAGACTTAACTTCGGGGAAACCGAAACTTAAGCTTAAGATGATGTCGGTCTTGTTCTTTCACTTATGAGTTCAAAATCAGCCTGAGCCAGAGCAAGACCCAGTCTCTAAAAAAAATAGCCCAGTGTTGTGGAAGGCGTCTGTAGTCTCAGCTACATGGGAGGCTGAGGCAACAGAATCACTTGAGCTCAAGAGTTTGAGGTCGCTGTGAGTTGTGATGCCACAGCACTCTACTGAGGACAACAAAGTGAGACTCTGTCTCAAAAACAAAACCAAACCTGAGTTACTTCTCTTACTCTAGCTGGTTCACCATTGGCACTGCGAGCCATTCATTTCACTCACTCATTGTTACAATTCAACACCTCACTCACTTGCAGTTTGAAAATGTTGATGTAAAATGTGGCAGACATTTCCTGAACACACCAAAAATTTGACAACCAACTCCCAGGAGAGTCATTTCCATCACTCAACGTATTTGCCCACAACAGAATCCAGGGCCCTGCACTCACGAGGCAGCATTTCGGTGGCCGGACTATCTGCTAGATCAGGAAGCCACAGAATAGGGAGGATTTGATGTCTGGCACCTCCTGCAAAGCAACATGCAGGCTGGGAGGAGCAGGGTAGGAGAGAAGATTCAGGGGGAGGGGCCCTTCAGGCCTGCAGAGAAAAACAATTCCAGCTTTGACTGCATAAATTCTGAGCTTCCAGAGGAAGCCAAATTAGCACAGCCTAGAGGCAGGTCCTCACACTGGATGGGGGCATGTGAGTCTCACACCTGGGCCTGGGTCTGCAGAAGCCGTGAAGGGAGGATTGCCAGGGAGAAACCTAGGCATGAATGGAAGAAAACCAGTCTGCCTTTTCTTTCAGCCTAGCAGTGCATCGGGCAGGTCCCCGCATCTAGGAGCTACTAACCTGATTTCGTCCCCCTGCCAGCCACTCCAGAGTGTCTCAAACAGTGTCACATAAAGTGCTCACGAGAACGAGGCTCTTGGAACCGTTTCCCTTCAAAAATCAACATCGCCTCTGTTTCCTTGAGACCACAAACCAGATGTCTACAGGCAGCTATTTGCAAGTAGTTTCTCTGAGGTCTCAAACCCCTCTCCAGAGTCTTCCTCCCACAGTTCCTGGTCTCCCATGTAACCTCTCTAGTCCTTACTGAAAGGGAGCGTGGAGGTGCGTCCTGCCTGTTCTCTGCTCACCCCCAACCCCCACCTTACACCTAAACCACAAACAGGCAGGGCTGAGCGAAAGTGTGAGTCATACCGGCAGTGGCTCTTAATCCCTGACACGGCAGGAATCACTGGGGGCTCCCGGGACAACACAGACGCTGACTCAGTGGGGCTTCGCTCTACCTGCCTTTGGACCAGCTCTGCTGCCCGTTGGTCTGCGGACCACACTTTACACAGCAAGGTTGCCAGTCACAGGAGATTCCCTGAAACCATGTCAGATATGCCCTGTTATTCTGGGTCATCCACTGGGGTGGGGAGGAAAGTGGCTCTCACATTAGTGACAGTTTAATGCAAACAGACTGTAGTTGTGCGGTAGTGGCCCATCACCATGATACTTGGGAGCTGTGGGTGCCCTTGGTTGCCTTTCTGGATCATACTGGTAGCAAAGGGGAATTACTGAAATCACCCCCAGGGTGGCTGGGTGGAAACTTTTGCCAGCCTCAGAATCAGAAGACAGAGAGGGGAACGCCTCACTGTTCCCAGAGCTAGCTATTTGAAAATGTTTGAAAAATGCAACCGCCAACTGTTTGAAAATGCAAAGAAATAATAACTTCCCTACTTAACCTAACATGGCTGCCTTGAAGACTGAGCTGGACAACATCTAGGAATGTGCAGCATGATTTCGAATGATAAAGATTGAGAATTCCCCACTGCCCTCACTGGCTCAGTGGAGTGCAGTAGTAGTAAGCACAGAATGTAAAATGATTCTTTTGTAGAGAAAGTTGCAAACATTTTCCTAGGTCACATGTAGCACTGCCCTGTCCCACGTGGCATCTTAAGACACTACCCCATTTTATTTTCTTTTTGCTCTAACAACCAAAGGAGAAGACCTTGCATTATAATAACAGCATTCTTATAAAAAGTGAAGTGACCAAAGATCCTGACTTCTTTTCTTATTATGATCACAGAAGATTTATAGAAGCCTGCTGATTTCAACCTTGACCATCTTTCCCGCTGAACTGTCCCTGGAGAGTGACCCTTCTGGAAAAAAAAAACAATTCACTTTAGCCTCATGGGAATTCCTTTCAGATGTCAGCCCTTCAGGAAACAATTGGCAAAAGTGTCCCGGCCCACACATCCAAGCTCTTTGCTTGAAGGAGGATGTCGCATTCTTGGAAACCATCAGGAGGACGGAAAAGGGGAACTTGAAAGGGTTCCTTTTTAGAGCTGCTGACTGGAAAAGAAGCTGATGAAATGACACTGACGTCTGGTCAGAAATTACATCTCTGTAAATATAATAATCCCACGATAAGCGTTTGCCAAAGGGACTGAGCTTCTGTGTCCAATTTGTATCACGTTCAGACAAGTGATGTTACAGTCCTGGGCCTGTGTATTATATACAATTACGGAAATGTGATTCTTGTTATGTTATTAAAGTGCTAGTTGTTATTACGCTGGCCATGCTCCAAGCAGATGTTCCTCAGGGCGGCACCACTGTTGCTGCTGCTGCCGCTGCTTCAGTGGCCAAAATGTCATTCTCTCCTCTGTTCTGTTCTTGGGGCCACATCCGTCCTCCTAGCACAGAGTCTGATCGGGGTTAACCACGCGTGCTCTTCAGCCTCCTGACTTGTTTTCCACTGGGCCCAACTTCTGGGAGGAACTGGACTCCTCTCTCCTGCACAGCTCAGCCACGTAAGCAGAATTCTCACTCCCAGTTGTCATTAACCCTTTTCTCGGCCGGCAGCGATTCCCACAAATGTAAACCAGATGGGCGAGAGAGCCTTTGCAAGGGGGAAGACAGCACATTCTTATACACTCCACATGGAAAATGAATAGGAGGTATGTTTCATACATTAGTTGTATGTTTCGGGAAATCTGTACTGAGTATTATGTGATGTTGGAATTGGCGGGAGGCTCAGGCCTAGTTGGGGGAGGGGGAGGTCTTCACCTATCGTGGATGAAGCTGACCCCACAGATGATCCTAACAGCCTTTGGGATCAGGATATTATAGGCCACATGAGGGCAGCCGCAAATCAAAACTATGGTTGATAATATCCATCTAATCACTTGGCAGCTATGTGTTTGCGTGTATTTGGTGCCGAAGGGTCAAGCGGCTTCAGAGAGGGTTAAGCCCTAGAATTTCAGGACAAGGTCAGGAAACATCACCTTCTCACACTGAAGCTAATGAGAAGTTCCGTGGAATTGGAGCAATCAGCCATCTGTAGGGGAAAACAGCTTTGGGGTAACATGTCGCCAATGAGACTGGAGTGTTCTCTAAATCTCCACCTAGAAGCCACGTCGTCTCCATTAATGTTCAAGAGGAAGCTGTGAGACCAGGAGGCAGCTGTTACAGTGAAGCTCTCAGCTGTGAGGGGTGGAGCTGGGCCTGGCAGACATCATCCTGAGAGCAACATCTTGAAATTGAGAAGAGTAATTCTCTAGCTACCCCACCTTAAAGGAAGTAACACCTAGAAACAACTTTGAATTAATTCTGTACTCCTCAGGCAAACTCTCCCTGGTGATTGATACCAGATACCACACCCAAAATGGTTTCCAAAATGGTTTCCATGGCAACCTAATAACTTACATTCCAACCGATGAGACTTTCCAGAATTCAAGGAACAAACTCACTTTTATGAATCCGGATACTTTTATAAAAGTGAATCCTGAAACCGTGTGCAGACTTAGTTTATTCCCTCACTCACGGATTCCATCAAATTATACTCATGACATCTCTGTATTGGACTGTTGTATTAGGCTTGGGAGATGCCAAGGCAAATTGCAATGTCCCTGCTCTTCAGAAGCTTCCAAAATATTGCAGAGTATGTTTTCAAGCTATGGACTATGACCAAGTAGAGAGTTATGAAATCAATTTAAAAAGGTCAGAAACAGCATTTAAAAAAATAATGAATATAAGGCCAGGCGCAGTGGCTAACACCTGTAATCCTAGCACTCTGGGAGGCTGAGGCAAGAGGATTCTTTGAGCTTAGGAGTTCAAAACGAGCCTGAAAAATCGAGACCTCATCTCTACTCAAAAAAGAAAACTTAGCCTGGTGCAATGGCATGCACCTCTCAGCTACTTGGGAGGCCAAGGCATGAGGATTGTTCAGGTCCAGGAGTCTGAGGTTACAGTGAGGTATGATGATGCCACTACACTCTAGCTTGTGTGACAGAGGACAAGCTAGAAAAAAAAAAGAAGAACATAATAAAAGCAAAAATATAATAGAATAGAAACTATTAGCATATGCTGTTTGTCATGTTTGTACACCACCACCAACTAATGCACCAACTAATTCTGCAACCCAACTGGATGTCCAATAACTCAATTCTGGGGCCAGGCACAGTGGCTCATGCCTGTAATCCTAGCACTCTGGGAAGCTGAGGTGGGTGGATTGCCTGAGCTCACAGGTTTGAGACCAGCCTGAGCAAGAGCAAGACCACATGTCTAAAAATAGCCAGGTGTTCTGGCAGGCACCTGTAGTCAGGAGGTTGAAGCAAGAAAATTGCTTGAGCCCAAGAGTTTGAGGTTGCTGTGAGCTGTGATGCCAGGGCACTCTACCAAAGGTGACAAAGTGAGACTCTGTCACAAAATAAATAAATAAATTTTTTAAAAAATTAAAATAAAGAAATGAATTCTGATGCTTAACTACTTGGAGTTAGCACAGACCCTACAAGTTAAGGGTCCAGCCCCATACAACTGCCCCTACTTCAGACACCATCCACCAATGTGGTATCCAGGGTACCTGCACTTCTCCATGGCCAGCTACAAAATCAGGGGTTCCCAAAACTAGCCCTCAGCTCTGAGTATTTGCTAGAATGACTCACAGAGCTGAGGAAAGTGCTGGACTTACATCCCAGTTCACTGCCAAGGACACAAGTGAATGGCCAGATGGAGAAGTACACAGGGAAGGGTCTGGAGCTCAGAAGCCTCCGGCTTTGCAGAGCTGGAGGGCACCACTGAAACTGCCTGTAAAAAGTGATGAAGGGGTGCAAGACGAGAACTAAAGGCCCCAAAACTCTGTGAAAGGGCAGGCATAGCTAAAATAATGGTATTAATCAGCACTGTCCTTCATTCACTTGATAAACACTCACTACTTCCCTCCTTTGCTTCTTTGCCCTGGAGTCATGTATAGTCGTCAGGTTGTAAAGATTTTTTATTATTTTTTTTTAATTTCAGGTTAATAAGAGAGCACCTAAGATTAAGTTACACACATGGCCTTTATAAGGTTTAAGTCCGTGTTGTAGTCGGGCTTTCCACCCGGGAAGTGTGCCATACACACGTGTAATGTACCCACTGCATGGGGACTCACCAACCCCACACTCTCCTTCCCCCCATTTGAATTGAATTTAGTTTTTTGCTAATGTTGGCATGCAGTTGTGAATCCATGAGTTCGGATTGATAACAAGTACATGCAATGCTTATTTTTCCATTCTTGTAATACTTTTCTTAGGAGAATATTCACCAAAGCTGACCAGACTGTTACAAAAGACACATAATATCCACCTTTCTTTAATATCTGGACAGTATTCCGTGGTATACATGTACCAAAGTTTATTAATCTGTCATGTGTGGAAGTGCACCTGGGTTGTTCCCACATCTTTGTGATTACGAACATCTGAGTGCAAACGTCCTTATGATAAAATGACTTTTTTCTTTTGGGTCAAAACCTGGTGATGGGATTGCAGGATCAAATGGGAGGTGGACTTTCAGTTCTTTGAGGAATCTCCATACTTCTTTCCCTAGAGTCTAAACTTGACTGCAATCCCACCATCAGTGGATGAGTGTTCCTCTTTCTCTGAACCCATGCCAGCAACTGTTGTTTTCGGAGCTTGTGTTGTGGGCCATTCTCTGTGGGGTCAGGGGATATCTCTAAGTGAACAGAAACTTTTCTCATGAGAATAGACAAAGCCATGAAAAAATGCTCATCATCCCTAATTATTAGAGAAATGCAAATCAGAACCACTTTGAAGTTGTAAAGATACTTTTTTTTCTTGAGACAGAGTTTCATTATGTCGTGCTCAGTAGAGTGCTGTGGCCTCACAGCTCACAGCAACTTCAAATTCTTGGACTTAAGCAATTCTCTTACCTCAACCTCCAAAGTAGCTGGGACTACAGGCGCCCACCACAATGCTCAGCTATTTTTGTTGTTGTTGTTGTTGTTGTTGTTGATTAGCAGGCCTGGGCCACGTTTGAACCTGCCAGCCCCAGTGAACATGGGCAGTGCTCTAACCACTGAACTATGGGTGCTTTCTTTGTATAAAACATCACTTGTTAGGAACCTAGGGATAGTTTTTGAGATATCTTTCAGTCCCTAAATTCCAGTTGACTGACTAACCTACCCAGACTAAGGAACTGACCTAATTGATCTTAAATGCCCCCAACCCAAGGAAGTTCATTCCAGTGGATTGGCTGACACCCCCACCCCCCAGAGAGCAGCCCACACCAAAGGACTGCAAATTCCACCCCCAACCAGCCGATTAGCAGACTCTGGTGGCCTATTCTGTCCACAAAACCGTCTTTAAAAACCCTGTCTTCCCCAATATTGTATTGAATGGAGTTAAACTGAAATCATTTCCACTCAAATCAGGAACCAGGCAAGGGTGCCCATTATCTCCGTTGCTCTTCAACATTGTAATGGAAGTTTTAGCCATTGCAATTAGGGAAGAAAAGGCAATCAAGGGAATCC
>CAUYQV010176297.1:0-16119 GCA_963574575.1 Galagoides demidoff | reverse complement strand
CCTCCCAAGTAGCTGGGACCACAGGCGCCTGCCACAAGGCCCGGCCATTTTTTGGTTGCAGCCATCATTGTTGTTTGGCGGGCAGGGCTGGGGATTTGAACCCGCCACCTTAGGTGTACGTGGCTGGCGCCTTAGCCAATTGAGCCACAGGAGCCCAGCCAGTTTTGAAACTCTTATCAGTGGAATTGTATCTCTTCTGGCTTCTTTTATTCCACTTTCCCAAAGTGATTATTGGTACTTCAGTTTAAGCCCCTACAAACTGTAAGATTGCTTGTTCCACACTCTTGCTAACACTTGCTATTGTCGGTTTGTTTGATGATAGCCATCTTGGAAGGTGTACAATAGTATCTCACTGTGGTTTTCATTTGCTTTTCCCAGATGACTAATGAGATTGCCCACCATTTCAAATATTTATCAGTCATTTGTATATATTTTTTGGTGGAGTACCTAGTCTAGTCTCTTGCCCATTAAAAAAATTTTTGGTTTTCTGTCTTTTTCTTTGTTATTTCTAGAAATTTTCAAATATTATCTGGATATGAGTCCTTTGTGAATAATATGAATTACAAATATCTTCTTCCATTTTGTGGCTTAATTGTTCAATCTCTTAATGATTTGTTCTTTTTTTTTTTTTAGACAGAGTCTCATTCTGTCACTCTAGCTAGAGTGCCCAGACTACAGTGCAGTCCTATCATCCTACTTTACACAACCTCAAACGCCTGGGTTCATGTGATCTTCTTGCCTCAAGCTTCAGACTAGCTGAGACTATAGGTGCTTGCCTGCTTGCCACAATGCCCCACTAATTTTTCTATTATTATATATATTTTCTATTTTATATATATATTTTAGTAGAAACAGAGTCTTGCTCTTGCTCAGGCTGGTCTGAAACTTCTGAGCTCAAGTCATTTTCCCACCTTGGCCTCCCAGAGTGCTAGGATTACAGGCATGAACCACTGCCCTGGCCACTGTTTTTGATGAGCAGAAATTTTTATTTACAATATAATCCAACATAATGATCCTTTCATGATCAGAGCTTTTCTGTCTAGTTTAGGAAGCTTTTTCTAATCCTAAGGTCATACAGACATCCTTCTATATTATCTTCTTAGAAATTTTCTTTTTGCATTTAGATTTATAATTTGCCTAAACCTCTGTGTTTGATAAGGGTGTGGGTTAAATTTAATTAAAAATAAAATATATCAAATCATTCCAGCAAACATCTTCCTTTCTGAACTGTCTTAAAGTACCTTTGTTGTCATAAATCACATGCTCCTTTAGTTTTGGTCTATGTCTGAGTTCTTTATTCTATTTCATTGATTTTTCTGTCTCTCCTTACAAATCCATGTAAGTTAGAAAAACAACATAAAGTTCTACTGGGGTGAAAGAGAACTGCTGGAATCTTGATTGAGATTGTGCTAAACTTGTAGATCAATTTAGGGAGTTTGATAATTTCATATTAAATCTACTAGTTCATGAACATGGTATAGATCTTCCATTTATTTAGACCACTTTTGATCTCTTTCAGAAATGTTTTAAAAGGCTGGTCAAGGTGGCTCAGGCCTATAATCCTAGTACTCTGGGAGGCTGAGGCGGGAGGACTGCTTGTGCTTGGGAGTTTGGGACCAGTATGAGCAAGAGTCAGACCCTGTCTCTACCAAAAATAGAAAAATTAGCTGGGCATTGTGGTGGGGGCCTGTAGTCCCAACTCTTGGGAGGCTAAGGCAGAAGACTAGGTTGTACTCAGAGAGTTTGAGGTTGCTGTGAACTAGGCTGACATACTGCACTCTAGCCTGGGTGTCAGAGTGAGACTCCATCTGTAAATAAATAAATAAATGTCTTATGGTTCTCTGTGTAGAGCAGGGGTCCTCAAACATTTTAAACAGGGGGCCAGTTCACTGTCCCTCAGACCATTGGAGGGCCAGACTACGGGCCCCAGGACCAGTCCACTGCTAAGCATGACAGGCAGTGGCGGCAAAAATACCTGGCAGGCTGGATAAATGTCCTAGGCAGGCCGTAGTTTGAGAACGCCTGGTGTAGAGGCTTTACATATCTTTCATTGGATTTGTTCTTAGATATTACATATTTAGTAGATTTTTATATTACTTTAAATGGTATTTTAAAGTTTTCATTTTCTAATTCTTTTTTGGTTTGTAACACAAATGATTTTGTTAGACAGTAACCTAGTTACTACTAATCCAGCTAGTTAACAAACCAGGAGGAACCCTCAACTTCTGAGAGATGAAGCTGATAGATAAATAACTCCACCTTTCATACTCCTCAATAGGTTAATTCTCAGGTACATCCCACACAGTCGCTTACAGAGTTCCTGGTAGGACTGAGTTCTAATTGGCCATGGTGGTAAAACACACATCAGAGGAGCCTTTATTGGGTTTTCTCCTTTCCCTACCTGATACTTCCATTCTCAGTTTCCTAATAACTTTAATAAATAAACTATTTATAGCCAAATCCTTGTCTCATGGTCTGCTTTGGGGGAAACCAAATACAGGTATAAGACATGGCCTATTTCGGGGATGTCATCTTCGGGCTCAACACAAATTAAAAGTGGTTTATTAGCACTCCCCACTGCACTGGGGGATCCTAGACATCAATCCCTGTTGTCTTAGCCCTGAATGCCTATCAGACTAACTGCTCAATCTCTTGGCTTCCCAGTTTGTATTTCTGAAATTAACATGCATCCCTGGGGGGGGAGGGGGGAAATGCTCCCAAGAGAGGATTAATTTCCTGGGTCTTCTTCATCCCTTGAACCCTAGTTTCATAATTTATCATTGTTTTGTTAGCTTTCTTGTGCCTTTAAGTAGATTTAAAGAAATATTTTGCCTAACTTTACTGGTTGTCCTCAAAGGCAAAATTAGTCTGAATTCTTAGAAAGACAGTCCTTAGCCTCCTTCTCTAAGGTTTGTCCTGCACCTTGACTCTTCAAAGAGCTTTAGCCTGAGGGCACCCACCTCCCTCCAAATCTCAGTTTCTCTACCTGTATTTCCTCCACTCCCATCCATTTGATGATCGTAACTCCATGCCTTTACTTGTTTTTCCCTGTTCAAAATGTGACCCACTAAAGTGTTAGATCCTTGGGATAGTAAAATTTTTCCTATATGCCATCTGGGACAACAAAAAGATAGCAATGCCAAAATGGTTATCAGTCAAAGACCACATAGGCAGGTGAATGGACTGCTTAGAGAGAGACCACCAACCTTCAACCAGGAGAGAAAGTCTCAGTTCTAGGAAAACATGAGTGGGTAAATAGAATTAAAAGCAAGATAGAAAAATTATAAAAGATAAAGGGCAGATCTGTAAGAAAGAGAAATAAGCCAAGGTATAGGCATGGTGTGGTCTGTTCAGGAGCAAAAAAACAAAAAACAAAAAACTATGTTTTTGGCTTTGTTTTAGCACAGTGATTATGGCACCAGCCACATACACCAAGGCTGGCAAGTTTGAACCTGGCCCAGGCCAGCTAAACAATGACAAATGCAACCAAAAAATAGCTAGGCATTGTGGCGCATGCCAGTAGTCCCAGCTAGTTGGGAGGCTGAGGCAAGAGAATTGCTTAAGCTCAAGAGTTTGAAGTTGCTTTGAGCTTTGACACCACAGCACTCTACCGAGTGCAACATAGTAAGACTCTGTCTCAAAAACAAACAAATAAACAACAACCTTCCCCCCGTTTAAGTTAGATATTTTGTTCACTCAGAACATTTTTGAAAGTGTGGCTTAAATGTATTTTCTTAATTCTCTTGGCTGAAATCACTCCTTCAACTTCCATGGCACTAATAAATACTTATTGGTATTTATATATATTTTTTTCTATTGGCTTTGAACAGTCTGTTCCTTCTAAGTTATTAACTACTATATGGTAGCCTTGGTATAGTGGAAAAAGGAATGAACAAAGTCAGGAGACCTGAGTTACAGTCTCAAATTGAGCACTTCCCCTAAGGGGTTTGAGCCCCAGTGTTCTCATGTGTATAATAGGGAGAAAGAATATAATTTACCCCATAGTGTGATTTGAATATTAAATGATATAAGGTGTAAAAGTGATAATACAGAGAGCCCTTGACAAATGTGTCCACCTGCTGCACCTATTGAGTGTAAGAACTATTCTACGTGATTGACATTTAGACATCACCACAACCCTGTGTAAATCTATTAGCATGGAATATTTATCAAATGAGGAAAAAAATGCTATGATAAAAAAATCTAAAAAAGGCCACGTAGTTAAGCAGTTAAAACAGAATTCAAACCTGGATCTGTTTTGTTCCAAAACTAGCAGTGTACATTTGTCTAATCTGCTTCCTCAGAGCTCACATGGACTTTTAATAGTGGCCTTGAAGTCTAATCTGGGCTGATATTGGAGCTGGTGACCTAAAATATATTTCATTATTTGTCTCAAGAGGTACCTCATCTATCTTTATATGAATATATATATATATATATATATATATATAAATAAAAAAATTTTTTTTTGAGATAGTCTCTGTCATTCTTGATAGAATGCGGTGGCATCACAGCTCACAGCAACCTCAAACTCCCAGTTATTTTTTGCTGCTGTTGTCATTGTTGTCTAGTAGGTAGGAATCTGCCAGCCCCTGGTGTATATGGCTGGCACCATAACCACTGTCCTATGGTCCCAAGCCTAAATTTTTTTTTTTTTTGATACAGAGTCTCTTGCCCTGGGTAGAGTGATGTGGAGTCATAGCTCACAGCAACCTCAAACTCTTGCGCTCAAGCAATCCTTTTGCCTCAGCTTCCCAAGTAGCTGGGACTACCGGTGCTTGCCATAACCGCTAGTTTTTCTATTTTAAGTATAGACGGGTTTCACTCTTGCTCAGGCTGGTCTCCAACTCTGAGTTCAGGCAATCCACCTGCTTCAGCTCTCCCAGTGCTGGGATTACAGGTGTGAGCCACTGTACCTGGCCCTATCTTGATTTGTAAATTTTTGTAATTTTGCTCAAAAGAACTTCCTAAGCAAAAGCGTGTTGCAGTAAAAGAAAAAAATTGATATTTATTTTCCTTTAAGTACGGTTTACAGAAATCTGACTTAATGAGGATATATAAAGAATTCATATTTTCAGTTTTTGCTTTGAAAGAGGTACTTGTGTTTTTGAAGGAGTATCAAGAATCCTGACTTTGAGAAGCTATTAACTAGTTCCCTAGAAAAAAGGATCTATTAAAGTATTTGCCGTTATGATCTCACTAATAATAAATTGGAAAACTCCTCTGTAGAAAAGGTATATCTTTTCTTTAAAAGTAACAGAAAACCATGAATCACTTAAATCAGGAAATTAATGGAAATTTCCACATTTTTGTCTTTGGGCATGTATGTGATGGTGGTAGCGGTAAGGAAATTGTCGCAAAATCAGCTCCAAGATCTCGCTATCACTTTCTGAAAAGGTTCTTACACAAATATTTTACTTTTCCAACAAAAGGCTGTGTCTTTCTTGCCCCTTAACTGATTTTTACACTTCTACTTTAAACACAAGTACGGATGAAGGATGAGAAACAACAACAGAAAGCCCCAAGGCTCTGCAAAATAATTAGGGCTGCCCCAGGGAAATCAGCCCTAGAGAAGTCAAGAAACCCTCTCCTTCCCACCTCCTCTGGGACACACGAACACTTACTCTCCCTCCTGGCGGGCTCGCCCCCTCCACCTTCTCCTTTCCTAACACGTGCTCTCCGGAACCCTCACTCCCGGGACATCCCACCCCCTACGGGGCTGGGCTCAGGAGCCGAACGGACCAATCGGCACGCGCTTTACAGCGTCGTGGCTCGACAACGTTGAGCCGCCCAATCGAAAGGGCCTTACCGCCCGTTTCCCGGAGCCCCGCCCCCTCATCGCCGTGCCCCCGCCCGCCGGTCTCTTCCCTCCTCCTCCTCCTCCTCCTCCCGTTCGCCCCTCCCCCGCTGCTCCCGAGCGGAGCCTGCGAGACGGAGAAACTGGGGCAGAAGTGAAGATGGCGGCGGCGGTGCTGGTGGCGGCGGCGGCTTCTCGCCAGTGACGCGCGGTGTGGGCTCTTCTTTCTCCCCACCTTCTGTGGTCCGGACCCCGTCCGCCGCCGGGACCGTACCGTCCCCGCAGCCCGCAGCCCGTAGCCTGTCCCTTTCCTCCCTCCCCAGTCGCTTCCTCTCCCGACGCCCGGCTGCCGCTGGCGGCGGCGCGCCCTGGGTCCCGACCGCCAATTTCTCGCTCCGTACTGTCGCCGAGGGGAGCGAGTAGCGTGGTGATTTGCCCTCCTGCCCGCCCCGCCGGGCTGCGGACACACGCCCGGCAGGGAGGCGGCGGCGGCGGCGGCGGCCCCTGCGCATTTGCTTCCCTCCATTTGAGGACTGGGAGGCGGCGGCGGCGGCTGTGGGTTTTGGGGAGGGGAAGGGGATTGGGGGGGGCGGGCGAAAGCGGGAGGGGGCAGTCCTCGGAAGGAGGACGAGAAGGAAAGCACCATGACGTCCATCCATTTCGTGGTTCACCCGCTGCCGGGCACCGAGGACCAGCTCAATGACAGGTAATAGGGCCGGCGGGTCGGCGGGCGGGCGGGCGGGGGGAGGGGCGCCCTTCCCTCTCTCCCCTCCCCCACGGGGCCGAGCTGGAGCGGGCGCTTGTTTCTGCGCGGGCAGTCTTGCTGGGGTGGGGGTCCTTACTGCCCCTGGCTAGGCCCATCCGTGCCAAACTTCTGGTCCCAGGGGCTGGGGGCCGCTGCGGGAGCGCAGTGTAGACGGGACCCGCGGTATAGACGGGCGGGTGCGCTGCAACCCCCTTTCCCTCTTCCGCGAGGAACATCGTTGAACTCAACGGAGATGGTGGGGCTCTGGCTCCCGGGGGGCAGGGTGTAATTACCGCTCGGCCCAGGCCGGAGGAATCCATATTAGTCAAAGTTGAATTGAGACAGACAATGCGGATGGGGGATGGTGGAGGTAAAAAGAGAGGGAAGAGGAGAAGCGGGGCAAGGGGCCCCGGGGTAGGCTGGGCCGGACTTGCCCAGGCCCCGGGAGATGTGTCCGGTGGGGTGGTCTGGATCTGCCGGGCCCGAGGATCCCGGGGGAGAGGAGCCGATTCCCGGCAGATCGTGCGCGGGAGGGGGGTGGTGGGGGGAGGGAGAAAGAGAGGGAGGAAGCGCCATGATTATTGTTATTATTATTAAATTTGAGCCCCTGCAGTGAGGTTTGCCTGGCCTGGGAGGGGATGAATTCCGGCGGGGGTGGGGGAAGTAGATTGGATTCCCTTTGCTCTTCTTCTCCTGAAATGGTGTTGGCTGCTCCTGCCACCAGCCCCTGTGGTGCGAGCTTTTTTGTTTCCTTTTTTATTCTAATGATAGTGTTTTCCTGAGTTGTAATTTGACAGCTGAAACCCGTGCGTAGTGTGTCAAAGGAAAACTCTTAGGTTTGCAGTTCAGCAGTGCTGCTTTTCTTAACATGCTGTAAATTTCTGGGTTGGGCTTGCTCTGGGTGGAGGAGGAATTATGATTTTTTTATTTTTCATCTTTTATAAGTAGGCTGTTTTGGTTTGGGTTCCTCCCCTTCCCTCCTCCACTGTTCCTTGCCAGTTTAGGATATTGAATTGCAGGGCTGCATGCTCGCAGAGAACTGAGGTAAAGCAAGACAGGTTCCTTCACTGTTGCAAAACAGATTCAAAGGAGGTTGAAGAAGGCCTCCATTAAAGCATGTCTTAGAATCTGGACTCAGATCTAATGATGGGCTAAATGTTTACAGGCTCAGTAAGTGGGGGCATTTTAAGCTTCCCTCTCCCCCCAACACTGTCACTATTCTCTGATATTTCTTTTGTGTATAGAAGGCCATCTAGTTCCAAGTTTAGAAGCTGGAAATAATTTTTGCTAAGTGACGGGGTGACTTAAGTTGCATGACGCGATTTGTCATGCGCTTCCCGGAGAGAGGAAGAGGCCTAACTTGCTGCTAAGATACTGGCCTCTGTCTGTCTCTGGATATCTACCCACCTCAGGTGGGGCGGACAGCCTTTAAATCCAGAGCTGGTGGTTTAGTTTCTGGCACTGGGTTTGGATTTGTCTAATCTTTGCTGTAGCCATATTGTATTTAATATGCTTGTGAAACTTTTGAAATACTTTTTGAAAATATTGACAGTTTGGAATTATATACTGAAATAACTTTTTAAATTATTTAACTTTTTGTTATTTGGTCCTTACTCTGACTTTATTTCATTAGAGATCTTTTAAAGACATTACCTTAAGTTTTTAGGAAACAGCTAGTAGTGAGGATAGCTCTACCGTCATTGATAGAACCATGTGGTTAATGCTTGTTGTAAACTTGGAAAATTGTAGCAGGGAACAGAGAAGTAGAGCATGTTTTCTATAATAGGCCTAACTTTATGTATCAAGAATCCTGACTAAAACTTGTCAGTTGGCTGTGCATACCAAAACCTATCTTGTAGCTATGTTGGGCACTTTGATTCCTTTTTTTTTTTTTTTTGTTTTTTTGTTTTTTTTTGAGACAAAGTCTCAAGCTGTCACTCTGGGTAGAGTGCCCTGGTGTCACACTTAACACCAACGTCCAACTCAGGGGCTCAACTGATCCTCCTTCCTCAGTTTTTCTATTTTTAGTAGAGATGGGGACTGGATTTTGCTTAGGCTGTCTCAAACTTGTGAGCTCAAGCTATCCTCCTGCCTCTGCCTCCCAGATTGCTAGGATTACAGGCATGGCCTCTTTTTTTTTTTTTTTGAGAGAAGGTCTCACTCTGTTGCCTGTGCTAAAGTGCAGTGGCATCTTCATAGTTCCCTGCAGCCTGAAGCTCCTGGGCTCAAGTGTTCCTCCTGCCTCAGCTTCCTGAGAAGCTGACACTATAGGTACATGCCAGCATGCCCAGCTAAAATTATCCTATTTTTTTGTAGAGAGAATCTCTCTTTTTGGTTCCAAACTCCTGGCCTCAAGCAATCCTTCTACCTCAGCCTCCCTAATTTGTTTGTTTGTTTGTTTGTTTCTTTTTTTTTTTTTTTTTAAGACAGAGTCTTACTCTCTCTTCCTGGGTAGAGTGCAGCCATGGCGTCATAGCTCACAGCAACCTCAGACTCTTGGGCTCAAAGGATCCTCTTGCCTCACCCTTCCAAGTAGCTGGAATTACCAGCCACACCATGATGCCTGGCTATTTTTTTTTTTTTTTTTCCATTAGGGCCAGGTCTGAGACTTAACACAGGCTGGTTTAGAACTCTTGGGATTAAGCAATCCACCTGCCTCAGTCTCCCAGAGTGCTAGGATTATAGGTGTGAGCCACTGTGCCTGGGCCTAATTTTTTTTTTTTTTTTTTTTTTTGAGACAGAGCCTCAAGCTATAGCCCTGGGTAGAGTTCTATGGCATCACAGCTCACGGCAACCACAAACACCTGGGCTTAAGTGATTCTCTTGCCTCAGCCTCCTGAGTTGCTGGGATTACAGGTGCCTGCCACAACGCAAGGCTATTTTTAGATTGTAGTTGTCATTGTTTGGCAGGCCCTGGCCGGATTCGAACCTGCCAGCTCTGGTGTAAGTAGCTGGCACCTTTGCTACTTGAGCTACAGCTGCCACGCTAATTCATTTTTTTAAAAGAGTATTTCTTTTGCTTTAGTTATTTGAGAGTTTTATAAGTAATGTACTTTTTATTTATTTTTCTAAGAGACACAGTCTCCTGTCACCCTGGCTGGAGTGCAGTGATCCATAGCTCACTGCAACCTCTGACTCCTGAGCTCAAGTGTCTCTTGACTCAGCCTCCCAAGCAGCTAGGACTAGAGACACATACCACTGTGGAAGGGGTGGGGGTGGGGTCCTGCTGTGTTGCCCAGGCTGGTCACAAATTCCTGTCCTCAAGTGAACCTCCGGCCTCCACTTCCCAAAGTACTATGATTACCTGGCATGAGCCACTGGGCCCAGACTTAGTATACCTTTTAAAAAGCTACTTTTTCTTTTTCTATTCCTAGTATAAACATTTAGCTTTGTTTTTGATTCTTAGTAGTGTCAGTATACGATATTGGGAATATTAAGATCACAGTGAGTTTTGATTGTATGAAATAAGAAAAAAGATAAGTGGATCTGAGTCATATCATACTATGTGTGCATCAAGGTGGTAGATATTTGACAAAAAAACAGAAAAGTGCTATAGGTAAAATTTTAGGGACTTAGAGAGTTACATATTAGCCATAAACATGTCTGGTCTTTTGTGATTTGTGAAGGCAGAATTTGAGACCCAGAAACCCTGAGTTTTGAAGTATTGACTTGTGTTGACTTGTGGCAGAAGCTGTCATGTCTCTTCAAAAGGAAAGATGTGCTTTGCATACCTACTTGCAAAGAGGATCAACCTACTGCTTGAGAAAATTCTGTTTCCAAAAGAGATTGGTTTTCTGGAACCTTTTAATTAACTATAATAAGTAGCCCAGAATGTATTCTAATCTTCAGATAAAAACCTTATCAAGTTTTAGTAAATTTTGGTAATGGAAAAGACTGCTACTATGGCATTGTTAAAAATAATAAATGTGTCTATATGAGAGTCACAGAGTAATAAAATGGTAGTTTTGATGAAAATGGTGTAACTAGATATATTTTATTCTTTACACTAAAAGCAGTGAGATTAGAGAAACAGTATGGTATTGTAAGTAGATCACCCAGTTAAAGAAAACTTTTGGTCCTCATAACATCAGTATTTTCTTCAAATAAGTTTTCTTTTTTAAATGCCCACATCCTGTTAAAAGTGAAAATTTTTTTCCCTCTCAACTCTTTCATAAAAAACCAAAGACAAAACCCAAATATTTTGTTCAGTTTAACATTTCTGATGTCTTAAGCATCTAAAATGTATGAAAAGAAAAGCATTTGATTTTTTCCATAATTTGTGTTTCAGACTTGCTAATAATAGATAATGATGATGCACGAGTGAAGTTAATGCATATAGGGGGATGGCTAGGATGGGAAGAAGAGGAGAGGAATTCAGAGAACCTAGGTTGTTGTCTAGTTTTCCAGAGTGATTACAAGGTTCCTGGCATAGTTAGTTGCTGGGCCCTCAGCAGATTTATGGTATTCATTGAGTTGATTTGAAACTGGTGTTCAGATACACTTTGATTTTCTTTCCAGTGAATTTCTTGAGGTAGTGCTGTGTTCTTATTTAAAGTATTGTATCAGGAAAACAGCAAATGAATACCAAGAACAGGGTTCTGTTTATTGAGGTTGAGGGGAGAGGTGGAAGCGCCTGGTGCTTGTAGCAGTGGTGTAGAAAAGTCTTCTTAGTAATGAATTGAAGGAACAGACCCAGAGATCTACCAGAAGTTATCCATGGGTACACAGCAAGCTTTTGACATACAGCTGAGGTCCACATGATGGTCTTCTGACTGTTTTTTTTTTTTTTTTAAACTCCTGGGCATCTTTCCACTCTGACACATGGCTTGTATTCCAGAATATTTCTGCCGTGTCAAACATCCCAACCTTAGAGCAGTCACCTGTCTTAGATTTTGATATCGTCTTCTCTGTAGGCTTCCAGTTTAATTTTTGTCTTTTAGGGGAGAGGGCTGACCCTCTTGACCATTTCCTAGTGGTAGGTTAGGAAAGGCTTTTTTAAGGGCGGTATTTGGTATAGCATGATGTGTTGTCCTTGTTCTGAATTACTCAGGATGCAGGTTAGTTACAATATGAACCTGTTCTCATTGTTTGGAATTTTCTTGTGAGCTTTGCCTTTTGGCATTATGTTTTGTGCAATCATAAACAGTCTTGTTTTTTTTTTTTTAGGGACAGAGTCTCACTGTTGCCCTCAGTAGAGTGCTGTGATGTCACAGCTCACAGTTGCGCAACCTCCAACTCCTGGGCTTAGGCGATTCTCTTGCCTCAGCCTCCCAAATAGCTGGAACTACAGGTGCCTGCCACAACACTTGGCTATTTTTTGTTGCAGTTTTGGCCAGGGCTGGGTTCGACCCTGCCACTCTTGGTATATGGCGCCAGTGCCCTACCCACTGAGCCACAGGAGATTGTCATATCAAAAGGGTTATTTTCTAAATAGTTGTCCCTTTGAGTGCTGTAACACAAGGAGATACAGTATGTATACACCAGAGCTTGAAACTGCTTGTAGGCAAGTCATTTAACTTTTTTTTTTTTCCTTTTCTGAGACAGCCTCAAGCTATTGCCCTGGGTAGAGTGCCATAGCATCACAGCTGATAGCAACCTCCAACCCCTGGGCTCAAGTGATTCTCTTGCCTCAGCTTCCCAAGTAGCTGGGACTACCGGTGCCCTCCACAATGCCCAGTTATTTTTTTTTTTTTGAGACGGAGCCTCAAGCTATCCCCCTGGGTAGAGTGCAATGGCATCACAGCTCACAGCAACCTCCAACTCCTGGGCTCAAACGAGTCTCCTGCCTCTGCCTCCCAAGTAGCTGGGACTACAGGCGCCCGCCACAAACCCGGCTATTATTTGATTGCAGCCATCATTGTTGTTTGGCGAGCCCGGGCTGGGGATTCGAACCCGCCACCTTAGGTGTACGTGGCTGGCGCCTTAGCTGATTGAGCCACAGGCGCCGAGCCAATGCCCGGTTATTTTTTTTGGTTGTAGTTGTCATTGTTTGGCAGGCCCCAGCTGGATTCGAACCCGCCAGTTCTGGTGTTTGGTGGCTGGCTCCTTAGCCACTTGAGCTGTAGGCGCTGAGCCAAATCATTGAACTTTTTAGAATCCCCCACTTTAATTCTCTAAATTAGGCATAATACTCACCTCAAGGTCAGGAAAGAAAAGCTGAGATAGTGAATGGTAAAGCACAAATATAATGTGGGTTCTATGGAAAATACGAAGAGATGGTTACTTTTAACTGTTTTTGGTATGTTGCCTGGTTTCTAAATAACAAAGCAGGAACTTAAAGAAATTGCCTTAGAATATGCTCAGCCTCGAGTGCAGAATCCAACTTTTAGTCCAAGATTAGTGATTCTCAGATGCGGGCGATCCCCCCCAAGGGATATTCCTCAATGTCAGAGACATTTTTTCATTGTCACAAATGGCCATTGCTACTGGCTTCTAGTGGATGAAGGCCAAAGGTGCTGCTGAACCTCCTGTAAGGCACAAGAACAGCCTCCATAATGTTTAATTATCTGGTACAAAGTGTTAGTTGTGCTGATGTTGAGAACTCTTGTTCTAGATTATCTTTAGTGCATATATATAATTGTGAAAATAAATGGAGACAAGTTTTACGAAGAACAGTTCAAGCACTGTAAGTTCAGTTAGTCTCAGAACGTGACTCTTCAGGTTGGGCATGGTGGCTCACATATTTGTAATCCCACTACTCTTGTTGGAAGGCTGAGGAGGAAGGATTACTTGAGTTTAGGAATTCGAGATCAGCCTGAGGAAGAGCGAGACCCTGTTTCTACTAAAAATAGAAAAATTAGTTTGGCGTCATGGTGCCTGCTTGTAGTTCCAGCTATTTGTGAGGCGGAGGCAGGAGGATTGCTTGAGCCCAGGAGTTTGCGGTTGCTATGAGCTAGGCTGATGCCATGGTAGTCTAGCTTGGGGCAACAGAATGAGACTCTCTACCCTCCACAACCTCCTCTCCCAAAATTAAATTTAGTTAAGATTAATTAAAGTTAAATAATAAAATTAAAAAAATTTAAGTTCATCTGTAATAGTCACATTTTCAGTGCTCTGTAGCCTCATGTAGCTACTCACTACCATATTGGACAGTGCAGATATAACACTGCCATTGTCATTAAAAGTTATCTTGGGTAGGGCAGCACTGGTGGCTCAAAGGAGTAGGGCACCAGCCCCATATGCTGGAGGTGGCAGGTTCAAACCCAGCCCTGGCCAAAAACTGCCAAAAAAAAAAAGTTATCTTGGGTAGCATTGACATAATAGAAAGTGCATTTTTGCGTAGGGCATGGCATTTAGTAAATGCTCATTATATTTATTAGGAAATGTTGGGTTTTAAAGACTCAGGTATATATCCTCTTCCTCTCAGTAGGAGTCAGAAAATATGCCAGAGATTATATGGAGCTGAACAAGGATTGTTCTGGGTAGAGGTTATAGTAGTTGAAAGCTGCCTGAAAAAAAGTGTTCTGTACAAAAAAAAAAAAAAAGAAAGAAAAGAAACCCCATCATAAAGCCCCCAAGTGTTAGGCAGTGTGGGATGGAGCATGGCATCTCTAAATCAGTGGGAAGTCTCACTAATTATGGTGATTGTTACCTAAAAACAGTACTGGATACAGTACTGGATACTCTGTATTAAAACAGTCTAACTTAACTAAAATGATTAAATGAAATTGCTTTAGGAAGTTAAGATTAAAACAGGGTAAAAAGTAGCCAAATAAAAAATGGAAAAGCAAAACAGACAAAGGCAGAGCAGTTTGATAGATCAAGAAGTCTGGCTCGGCGCCTGTGGCTCAAGTGGCTAAGGCGCCAGCCACATACACCTAAGGTGGCGGGTTCGAATACAGCCTGGGCCCGCCAAACAACAATGATGGCTGCAACCAAAAAAATAGCCAGGCATTGTGGCGGGCGCCTGTGGTCCCAGCTACTTGGGAGACTCGCTTGAGCCTGGGTGTTGGAGGTTACTGTGTGCTGTGATGCCGCGGGACTCTACCCAGGGGGATAGCTTGAGGCTCTGTCTTAAAAAAAAAAAAAAAAAAAAGAGACATGAACAAATAATCATAGGCCTAGAAGTAAACAAATAGGTATTTGTGAAGAAAATTACATGGTACACAGGAGTACAACTAGGAATTATGGGATGAAATTAGGAAAGTTGGGAATTTTTTCTCTAATAGTTAGGTTATTTAGGAAATAATCTCTAACGAAAAGTTTAGTCACTGAAGACTCTGTCAAATTATAGTTAACTAGAGCTTACAGGGTATTTTGAAAGGAGCAATTTTATGTTTCTGGAGGGATACACTTAATGTCTTCTTTTCCCTGATTCACGTATCTAATTAAGATAACAAACTCCAATTGTCATCTGCATTTCTGTCTTTGGGTTTTTTTTTTTAAATCTACCCAAGACATACCCTGCCTATAGTATGGATTTCTGTCATTTTGACATAGGAAAATAGCCTTTTTTCCTGGCTCATGTGATTATGGATTATTGATTTATTTTTATAACTGATTTTTAAGTTTTCCCCTGAATATTCTTTTTAAGCTTTTTATTATGGAAAGTTTCAAGCATATACAAAAGTAGGCAGAATAATATGAACAACTATATACCCATTGCTTAATCTGATGTCACCCCTCCTTTATTTATTCCCTACCATCAGATAATTTAATTGATGTGTCTTCACTATTAATCTCAAAGATGAAGCCTTAAAGCAACCCCTAAAGTATATATTAAAGTTCATTCTGATATTGTCTCATAAAAGCTTACTTTTGATTGACAGTTTTGATAATTTTACTTAATGAAGCTAATGAGGTTCTAATATGTTAAACAACTTGACATTGATAGAATAAAATAAACTTGTTTGGATTGTGACCTTAGAAGAAGGGAATAGGATCATACTGAAAATCTTAAGGTTTCTTAATCCCTTGAACAGTGTTTTTCAACAACCCTTTTTATCTCATGGCACACTTAAACCTAGAGTTAAAATTCCACAGCACACATAAATTATGTTGATCAAAAAAAAAAAAGAATAAAAAAAAGAATATACTTACTGTGCTTTGAACTTCTTTTGAAAATAATTTAATTAATGATCTTTAAAATTTTTCGTGGCACACCTAAGATTCTCTCATGGCAGACTGATGTGCAGCCACTGGTTGAAAATCTCTAATCTAGTATGATAGTATTTTATCAGCAGCTATTTGTTATGGATATGTAATGATGGTAGGAAAGGATCTTGAAATTGAATGTTTTATATGGGAGGACATGGAGAAATAATATTAAGCCATGTGAAAAGTTTGCAACATTATTCTAAGTTTATATATAGAGGTGAGAATATTAGTCAGTTGAACTTGGCTTTAAGAAATAATTCTCTAGGCTTGGTGCCTGTGGCTCAATCAGCTAAGGCGCCAGCCACGTACACCTAAGGTGGCGGGTTCGAATCCCCAGCCAGGGCCCGCCAAACAACAATGATGGCTGCAACCAAAAAATGGCCGGGCGTTGTGGCGGGTGCCTGTGGTCCCAGCTACTTGGGAGGCAGAGGCAGGAGACTCGCTTGAGCCCAGGAGTTGGAGGTTGCTATGAGCTGTGATG
>CAUYQV010176296.1:0-35467 GCA_963574575.1 Galagoides demidoff | reverse complement strand
AAAGCATAGCTTGGCTCGTGCCTGTGGCTCAATTGGCTAAGGCACCAGCCACATACACCTAAGGTGGCGGGTTCGAATCCCCAGCCCTGGCCCGCCAAACAACAACGATGGCTGCAACCAAAACATGGCTGGGCATTGTGGTGGGCACCTGTGGTCCCAGCTACTTGGGAGGCTGAGGCAGGAGACTCGCTTGAGCCCAGGAGTTGGAGGTTGCAATGAACTGTGATGCAATGGCACTCTACCCAGGGGGATAGCTTGAGGCTCCATCTCAAAAAAAAAAAAAAAAAAAAGAAAGAAAAAGAAAAATGAAAGCATAGCTCAAAGTGAAACTTACCGTAGGCCAATTGGCTGACTAAAGCCCACCTTCTCCACCAGTACATACTACAACCTCCCTGGATAATACTGTCTGCTCTGCATACACTATAGGGTTGACATCATGTATAAGAAGAACATTAAGTTCAAATCCCCAACTCAGGTTAATGATAATTATTTTTCCTGGTATGAATGTTAATTCACAAAATTTATTGTGTAAGAAAAGTAACTTTTAAAACATTTCCATGAGAAATTAATATTAATTTTGAACTCCCACTTCTCCTAGCTTTTTATAGTTCTTAGGAACTTACCACAATGTCATAGCCTCAGGAACTTACTGTTGTATCTGGCCTTTGGTGCCCACCATTTACACTGGCATCCACCATGGGAACTGCTATTCTATCAACCTCTAGTTTTTGAAGGTCATTGCTACTTTATCTTTTGTTCTTCTCTGGCCCAAAGATCCATTGTATTCTCTCACTGTTATCTATTACCTCATTGCTCCTCCTAGTGGATAGAGTGACTCTGTAGATGCCTGCCATGGCTGTCTGAACAAGGAAACTATGTAGCCTTCTTGACCATCACATGACCATTATTATACTGGGATCTTGCCATCTGGAGAAGCAATGTGTACTTGCATCTGCTCTAAGGTCCCTAAGAACTTCTGGACTTTCTGTTGTTCCATCACTCAACATCAACAGAGCATCCCTCATGTGAGTGATAAAGACAAAACCTCCTTCATCAGAGATCCTGAAGTATCTAAATAAGGATACTCCCTCTGATGCTACTGGTCTCCTTCCAACCTTGTCCAGTCTTGGCTCAAGAAGTGTTTCTTGTAAATCATCATGTTCTTCTAAATGCACTGCCTTCAAATTTATTTTTATTTTCCCAAGGACTTAAACTTTTGAAATATAAAAGACAAAGATATTTATTCATCTCTAATTCTTTCTTGAGCCAATGAGCATGAAAATGAAATTATTTAGCTAACAAATGATTCAGAGGCAAAACTCATATCCAATAATACTTTTTAAAATCATGCAGCTATAATATTTACAAAGGCTATAGTTTCTTTTTTCCTAAATTTTAGGATGCTAGAAGTTTGTTAAAGTATCAGTATCTCCAATTATTTGGAAAAGTAGCTAAAGGGAAATATCAAGGGAAAATTGTTACAGGTAATATTTTGGTATTTCTGTACTCTTCAATGATTTTTAATTTGTCTTCCTCCTTTACCGCAAAGTTCCCAAATAGGCATTCTGTAAACATTGTGTTTAATCATCTGTGGAAAAATAATTGGAAAAGAGATAAAAATGTGTGAATAAAGTAGAAGATATTTTTCTCCAAAAAAAAAATATATATAGCTCAAAGTGAAACTCCACATGTATGTCTAATTAATAGCAAATAATCTATTAACTATAAATCTAATCTATTATCTATAAATAATCTATATATTAATCTAATATAATAAAAATATATCTAATTTTTAAATCCCTTAAATATGATAATTCCATTATCTTCAGAATGCTAGATTTGGGCTGAAACTTACATATGTAAGTATATAAATAAAAATATATATGTATATAAGTACATTGTAGATAGTCTATATACCCAGTTGATATAAAGTAAATACATTCATGGTTACAGGGCTCCAATATAGTTTCACCACAATATAGTCAATGCCATTAGTAATTTATGTGGCTACACAGCTTCTTTTTCTATAAGTCAGCTGCAAATAATCATGAGTCCTTTCTCTTAGGGCCTAAAAGAAGTGACAGGAAGTTACCTAAGTCCTAAAATAATAGCAATGAAACACTATAATGATTTTCTCATTCTATGACCTCTTCCCACTCCTCCTAAGCGTTGCTTATGTTTACTGAACATGTTTTTCCCTTTCCCTAAAGAAAAAAAAATGTATGGCTCATGACTAGGAGTTGAAGGTGAAAGATAAAATCTAATTTGAATGTAGAACAAAGATTGGAGTCTTGACTTGAGAAACATTCTATGGCTTTAATTTTAGATGATTTAAGAACTTCCCCATGAGTACATAATAGAAAATGAACACAGATCTTGCATTTCTTTGGATGCTTATTATGTATGTAACTCATCTAGCTTTAATGTTATATACCCTTAAAATTAATAGACAAGCTTCTGAAAGATGTGAGCAGGGATGGGATACAGTTATATTATCTGAAGGCCATTCATGAAAGAGTAGTTACCTGTCCCTCTCTTTTTCATTCAACTAGAGTTGTCAAGTAATTAAATAACAGTCTCACCTACTACATACAATCAGGCTTAATACTTGGGATTTTTTGCATCTACTAAAAAGGCTTAATTCCTATTTATGTCAGAGTTGCAGATGTTAAGTGTCAAAAATAAGCAGGGCTTTCATTTTAAAGTGAGCTTTTGATGGTAAGCATCGTGATCAACATAATGGCAATTATCTTCACACTGATATTTGAACTCCAATGATAATAATTTCAGGAAGAGTTAATTTTCATTTTCATTCTTCATTTGACCAAGACCTAGAAAGAGTTTCCTAAAGACCTACTCATCAGTCTCTAGAAAGTCAATTCCAGAAGACTTCAATGTGCTTCAACAAAATCAAACCTATCCTCACACGAAGATTTTCTATCCTTGAAGAAATCTAAATTGCACATTATCAGAATAATGCTCATTTGAATGCTTGTGTTTTTTGCATCTTTAATGTCATATTATATTATAAACACACCTTGTTTATTTAAAAAGATTTCTCTCTATATAGTCCTTTTTTGGCTTTTTCTCTAAGTATATGCTTTTCAAATAAATGGGAGAAGTAGTTTCAAAATCTAACTATACATCAGCATCCATGGAAGGTTTCTTAGAAAATAGCTTTTAGGGTCAATTTTATGTGCAAATACAAAAATCTAATATAAACTTTAGATCAAGCATTTAAGTATCACTGTCTAGAATATCTGTAAGGAGATTTTCTTAGGGTTGAACATATTCAAGAACTGAACCGTTTTCTCCTTCCATTTTTCTTTCCCCATTAAAGATACCACTGATCCCTTAGCTTTGTAAAATTCATTATGTTTGTTAATGCCATTTTTCTCCCCTCTTTTTAACTAATCATAAATCTAAACCATCATAACTTATTAAATATTTTCTTTTTCCTTCCTTCCTTCTTCCTTCCTTCCTTCCTTCTTTCCTTCCTTCCTTCCTTCCTTCCTTCCTTCCTTCCTTCCTTCCTTCCTTCCTTCCTCCTTCCTTCCTTCCTTCCTTCCTTCCTTCCTTCCTTCCTTCTTTCTTTCTTTCTTTTTTTCTTTCCTCCTTTCCTTTTTTTTTTTAAATTAAGTAGTATTTTATTGTGGTTTTTGATTTGCATTTCCCTCATAGCTAATGCTGTTAAGAATTTAAAAAAAATTTGTTGTTGCTGTTGTTTTCTTTTTTTATACTTGTTGTACAAGAAACCAGGTTACACTGATTGCATTTGTTAGGTAAAGTCCCTCTTACAATCGTGTCTTGACCAAAGAGCAGAGAGAGAGAATGAGGCGGGGGTGTGGTCTTGGTGTGTGCCCCACTTTTGGGGGGCAAGACATGATTATAAATGTTTTATTTTTCTAAAGTAATGACTAGTCTTCTCCTATTAAAAAAGCAGGGTGCAAAAAAGCCCAAGTATTAAGTCCAACAAACAAAATATTAGTATTATATAAGATCCATGATGACTGTAAATCCTGATTCTGAGCGGAAATTAAAGAAACTTTGGTTAAAGGAAGTCCCAGACATAGAGACCTAGTCTAAGAAAGCAAGGCTATCTTTAATACCCTAAAAAGCTGCCTAGGACATTGAATCAGAAACTAGGGTAGGAATCACTCCACTGGACAGTGGACCACTGAAGATTCACAGCACAGGGGCACTGGAGAAGCAGTTCCACTATGTTGAGCAGTTTAATTGAAATGATGATTGGGCCAAAGAAGCAAGACTATTTCTCAAACACCTAAGACGTTGGCATATACCAAGCTGGGGACTTGCCATCATGACTTCACATGTGCATATTAATTGTACATATCAGTAGAGTATAGGTGGTGATGTTTTGATACAGGCATTTTGCCTTTGATCAAAATGCCTTGATACGGGCATTTTGTTCTTTTTGCTTAAGATGGCTTTGGCTATTTTAGATCTTTTGTGGTTTCCCTTAAATTTTAGGATTATTTTTTCTACTTCTGCAAAGAATTTCATTGGTATTTTGATGGGGACTTCATGGAATCTATAGATTAATTTGAGTAGTATGGGCATTTTGCCAAATTAACTTTTCCACATTCCATTTTTGTGTACTTTTCAATTCTTTCATCAATTAAACATTTCATCAATGTTTCATAGTTTTTATTGGAGAGATCTTTGAATTCTTTGGCTAAGCTTATTCCTAGGTGTTTTATTATATTTGTAGCTATTGTAAATGAGATTATGTTTTTTTTTTCAGATTATTTACTGTTGGCAGATAGAAATTCTGCTGTTTTTTGTTTGTTGATTTTGTTTCCTACAACTTCTTCCTTTCCCATTTAGGTTCCCTTTTTATCTTGTCTCATTACTCTAACTAAAACTTCCAGTACTATGTTGAATAACCTGGTGAAAGCGAGCATAATTGTATTGTTTTAGACCTTAGAGGATAAGGTTTCATTTTCCCCCATTCATGTATAGCTTTTACTGTGTTGAAGTATGTTTCTTCTATACACATTTTTTGATAGTTTTTGAAATAAAGGAACATTGAATTTTATCAAACACTTGTTTAGCCTCAACTGAATTGATCATATGAATTGTCCTTCATTCTGTTGATATGATGTATCACACTGGTTGATTTGCGTATGTTGAACCACCCTTGGGATGAATCACACTTGATTATGATGAATAATCTTTTTAATGTGTTGTTGAATTTAGTTTGTTAGTATTTTGTTAAAGATTTTTGCATTTATGTTTATCAGAAATATTGGCTTGGAGTTTTCTTATTGTTGTCTCTTTGATTTTGGTATCCAGGTGGATATGGGTGTCATAGTTTGGGAGTATTGCCTCCTCCTCAATTTTTTGATTAATTTAAGTAGGATTGGTATTAGTTCTTTGAATGTTAGTGCAGGTCTATAGTGAAACCATCAAGTCCTTGGCTTTTCTTTGATGGGAGACTTTTTATTACTGTTACTTGTTATTGGTTTATTCGGGTTTTGTTTATCTTCCTGGTTGATAGGTTGTATGTGTCGAGGAATTTCCATTTTATATTGACATATAGTTGCTCTGAGTAGTCTTTAATAATTCTTTTAATTTTTTGCAGTATGTTTTAATGTCTACTTTTTCATCTCTGATTTTATATACAGTATGAATTCCATAGCTGACCATCAACTTGGTACATTGACCACCTCAAGTTGACCTAAATTTCATAGATGGGGTATGCACCCCAGGTATGTGCCAGTACTGTATGCCTAGTTCCTATGTTAACCATCTCTGTATGTTGACTGGTTTGTTACAGTTCCTTGGATGGTCAACTTAAAGAGGTTCTACTTAATTTTCATCTTCTCTCTTTTCTTCTTAGCCTGAGTAAAGGTTTGTCAATTTTATTTATCTTTTCAAAAAAACCTAAATTTTAATTTCATTGAAATTTTATATTCTTTTATTTCAGTTTCATTTATTTATTATCTGATAATTATTTCTTCTACTAATTTTGGGGTTTGTTTACTCTTGTTTTTCTACTTCTTTAAGATGAAACATTAAATTGCTTGTCATTTTTCTGCTTTCTTAACATAGCACTTACAACTGTCCTCTTTCCTCTTACTTTTACTTCTGCTGTATCCCTTAAGGTTTTGATAATTTGGGTTTTCAGTTTTAGAAAATTTCCAGTTTCCTCCTTGAATTCTTTATTGATCCACTGGTCATTCATCAGCATATTCTTTAATTTCCATGTGTTGGTATATTTTCCAGTGTTCCTCTCTTATTGATTTCTAGTTTTGTTCCATTGTTGTATAAGAAATATTTGATTTCACTTTTTTGAATTTTTAAAGACTTGTTTTATGTTTTACCATATAGTTCACCCTTCAAGACAATCTGTGAGCTGAGGAAAAGAATAGGTATTCTGAAGATGTTGAATAAAAAATTTGTGAATATCTGTTAGATCCATTTTGTACAGAGTGAAGCTTAAGTTCAATATATCTTTGTTGATTTATTTTGTCTGGATGATCTATTTAATACTTAAAGTGGATGCTTAGGTCTCCACTGATTATTATGTTGGACTCTGTCTCTCTTTTTAGCTCAGCTAATATTTGGTTCATATATCTGGGTTCATCAATGTTAGGTGCATATATTTAGAATTGCTATATCTTCTTGCTGGATGGACTCCTTTTTCATTATATAATGATCTTCATTTTCTCTTTTTACAGTTTTTCTTACTGATTTTTGGTTTCCATTTGCATGCAATATCTTTTCCTTCCCTTAAATTGCAGTCTATATGTGTCTTTTTGGTAAAGTAGGTTTCTTGTAGACAACACACAGTTGGAATTTTTTTTTTTTTTTGTAATTATTTCAGTTGCTATGTCTTTTGACTGGAGAGTTTAGTCCACTAATATTCAATGCTATTATTGATAGGTAAGGACTTACTACTGTCATATTATTATTTAATTTTTGGTTGTTTTATGGTCATCTCTTTCCTTTTTCTTTTCTGTTTTTCTATGTGTAAAAGTGATTTACTCTGGTAACATGTTTTAATTGTTTTTCATTTTTTGTATGTCAATTAGAGATTATCATGAGGCTTACAAAAAATGTTTTATAATCAGTTATTCTAAACAGATAACTCTACTTACAAAAACCAACCAACCAACAATGGGAACTATAAAAGAAACTCACCACATTAACTTCATCCCCTCTTTTGACTTACTGTGATTTCCATTCGTATATTTCATGCTATCTCTTAGAAAGATTTTGTAGCTATTGTTTCTGATAGGTTGTATTTAGTCTTCTGACTCAATATATTAAGGCAAATATACCTCAATTAAAGCAATATTCTATATTAGTGTACTTACTATTCCCAGTGAGTTTTATATCATTAGATAGTTTCTTATTGTTCATCAATATCTTTTTATTTCAAATTGAAGAACTCTTTTCATAGAACAGATATGGTACTTATGAAATCCCTCAGCTTTTGTTTGTCTGGGAAAGTCTTTATTTCTCCTTCAGATTTGAATAATATATTTGCAGAATATAATGTTAGGTTATTTTGTTTTAATGTTTTCTTTCACACTTTGAATATGACACGCCACTCTCTTCTCGCCAGTAAAGCTTTGGTTGAGGAGTCTATTGCCAGATGTATTTGGGATCCTTTATATGTAATTTTTTCCTTTTTTCTTGCTTTCCTTAGAACTCTTTTTTTTTGCATTTTTTTAATTTTAAAATTAAGATAAGAGTACAAATGTTTGGTTACATTATTTTCATTTCAAAGGTAAAGTTAAAGTGATAGTTGAGCCCTTCACCTGGGGGGCATGCTGAGCATCTTTCCCTGTGCATATTAGGTGAGAACCCACCAATCACACTCCCTCTTTCCTTTTTCCCTTTCTTTCCCCTTTCCTTCCCATCACTAGAATATACTCATACAGTTAGTTTTTCTTTCATGTATAGTTTAAATGATGATGACAAATCAATCATAAATTTTCAAAAAATTAAAAAAATAAAAAATTTTTAGTGTGACATAGGAGTACCTGAATTAATACTAGTTGCTAAAAGTAGACCTAATTTTAAATAAAAATAAGACTCATAGCACTAATAATATGTACATTTATCAAGCTGTCTTTCACTGCCACTGGTACAATTGATATGTCACTGTAAATGCTGAATTAATCTGAAAAAATAATATTTAGAATAATGTTAAAATAAACAGCAATATTTTGAGAAACCATCTATAGGAGTGAAAGGAAATGTACTGAAAATGACAAGACTAAAAATTCTTGACTGAGAATGTTCAAAACTTTTTCTTATATAGGTGTTAGTGTTCATATTCTGAGTATATAAATGATATATGTATAATGTTGAAATTCGGAAAATAGAAAATGTAGAAAGAACAAAAATCTTTCACAATATCAGTATCCTAAAATAATTTTTTTTTTTTTGAGACGGAGCCTCAAGCTATCTCCTTGGGTAGAGTGCCATGGCATCACAGCTCATAGCAACCTCCAACTCCTGAGCTCAAGTGAGTCTCCTGCCTCAGCCTCCCAAGTAGCTGAGACCACAGGCGCCCGCCACAACGCCCAGCCAGTATCCTAAAGTAATTGCTATTATCTTCATGATATATCATTTTATTATATATAAGTTGTGTAATATTTGTAATTTTCCTTCCAATCCTATTCTGTTTTTTTATATACTTCTCTACCGAATTGAGATTATACTCTGCCTTGTTTTTACCACGCTTAATTTCACTTAATATTATGTTATAAACATTTTCTCAAGCCATAAGGAATTCTTCAACCACATTGTGTTTGTTTGGGTTTGTCATTTTATACTGCAATTTATGCATACATCATAATATATTTAAACACTTCTATAAAGCAAGACATTTGGGTTGTATCCAGTTTTCTAGTATTGTCAATTAACATTTCAATAAACATGATCATACTTACTTTTTTGTCTCTATTTCTAATCTTTGCCTTAGCAAGAATTTTTGAAAGTAAAATTTTAGAATAAAAAGATACAAAATTTGGTAGATTCTAGATAAAACTTCTTTCCAAAAATTTATACATCTCACTTACAAGGTGTAAGTATGCCTAACAAAATCACTAAGGAATTTTTAGCTTCTTTTTTAAAAAAATAGATCTTATTTTATATCAAGAGCAGCATATTATAGCATCCATAAAGTTTCCAAAAAGTTATTTATTTAACAAAAATGTCAATTTCCCTAAAGAAAAGACCAAGAAATTTCTATTTCTCTTCCCCCTCCAAAAGAATAATTACAATTTTCCTTTAAGGCAGTCCAACCTTCCAATTTTCCTGGCACTTTCCCCTTTTTTTAGTTTTCTCTAGCTCTGGAAATCTCTTTCAAAGAGGTTATGTGATATCTGAACTATCATCACCCCTTATAATTCATTATTTCCTACCATCAAGTACTATAAAGTGTCCTCTATATCTAAACCTGTGTGTTCTTTACCAAAGAAGATATCTTCACCTAATAGGAAGAACATTTTCCAAGAACTCCGCCTTGGGAAAAGAATTCTAGGCCCTCTACTAGCACACTTCAGACCAAATTCTCTGAAGGTAAAATTTCATATTCCAAAATAAATAATCATACCATCTCACAGGAGCATTACAAAAGCTTAGAAAATAACGAAAAGATACATGGAATTGAATATCAACTAGCCACTGAAGACTGCCTTATTTTTGTGAGTACAAGTAAAAGTGCTATAAATGCTACTTCTAGAACCAAAAGCATCTAGTTGGAACAAAAATAAACCATTTTCATCTGTTAGGTAAACTAGAAACATTCAACAGAATTGTACTTTGAGGGTGAAACATGAATAGAATCTTGCAACTCAAAATTCCTTTCCTTATGTTTTTTTTAGGAATCTGTGCAGAAGAACAACACAAATTATGAACACACTTTCACAAATCAGACATTGTTACTAAATTGGGTATGCCATTTCTGCAAAGGTGGTTGGTTCATTTTGTGTTGTGTGCCAAAACTTTATTGAAATTGTTATTTATTGCTTTAAAAGGAAGTCTGTGTCTATCAAATTGCTTCTAAGATGACATAGGCTTGTAGAAAATTTTTCATATTCAATTCCAGATTCTTGTGTTCTTTAAAAAGTTAGGGAATTTAGGATTTACAATTTTTCTCTGGTGGTTTGAAGACTGGAAAGAAAGAAATATTTTCTAAACTACACCTGGTAAAATGCAGTCAATTTCAGCAACAATAGTGTTCTCAATGAGTTTTAAGGGGAAGGAAAGGGATTGTGAATAATTTTGACACTGTCTTGTCTTTCACCCAGTTGCTGCTAATCTTTTGAAAGGTTTTCTATTTTTGACCTACATTCAGACAGACCCTGCTGTTTGACAAAGCTTGTTTTCAAGTCTGATTCACAAGAGCATTGCAGGGACTCTAAAGGATTGGACGTAATTCTCCTAGAAATATAAAAGTTCCTGTTGGGTAATTAACTGGAAACTTGAGATACCTAGAAATCTGACTTTCCAGGATAGCCTCACTCTATTGGTAGAGTGGAGGAAACAAAGCCCTTATCTCAGCGTGTTCCTCACTGAAACCTGAAGGCTGTAACCTGTGGAGCTGAATCAATGGATCAGTGGGGCATGAGAAAGCTAAGACAAACACTGGGAGCCAAGATGCAATTACTAGTGTCTAAACTAGCCTCGGGCAATGAGCTACTGATGTTTGAATGATCCTGCAAACAATTCTTCTTGTAAGTGTCACTTCTTATAAAATGGTGGATTTATGACCTAAATACTTGGTTGATTAAGATTCCTGCTTAATGTCTATTTCTGGGTGACTAAGCTCTAACTCCTGTGTCTGTAATATGAAAGGTATACCTTAATTATCACTTCTCTGAGAGGCTGCTGCCTTCTCCAAATTCTCAGCTTTTGATACCATCTAAATATGAATAGGGTATTTATCCTACTTCAACAGTGTCATCATTACTTGGGGAATGCCAACAGATTGTATTATCATGAGACAATGGGCAAATTAATATTTAGGAAACCACATTCTACACTGTTATGTGTATGACTGAAACATGGCCTGTATAAATAACCATTTTCTGGCTTCTGTGCCTTAGGTTTCCAAGGAGGTGTCTTAGGTTGGCCAGCTCTTATTAATAACCAGACTCAAACTTCCCACTGCAGAAATTCCACTATATCATTCAAATATAGCATTTTCCTGTGAAATTCCTTTGGAAATAAGTGTCCTGCTCCAGACCAAATGAAACAGACAAATAAAATCATACAGCAGAAACTATCTCCACCTACACCTTAGGTTCAGCTGGTTTATTTATTACTATTCAATGTGTTTCTGTGTTTCATTTTCAGTTTTAGATATTTTACCAGTCTCATTCTAGTCAAGAGACATAAGTCATACCCATCAGTGTATCATAGAAAATTAAATATAAAGAATTGTTAACCATGTATAATTAACTAGGAACTACAGAGACAAAAGGAAAGCTATTAATAAATTACCAAAGAGTTAGTGACTACAAGAATTAGAGACCAACCTGAGAACTACTAGAACAAAGGAAAGAGGTTAGAAATGTTTGTTTGGAAGAAGGGCCCTATATGGCTGGAGGTCAGATCTCTCAGGAGGGGATTCCAACAGACTACTGGGTGTCTATATGGACCCTTACAATAAGACTGGTTTAGAGAATGAGGATATAACTACCAACTGAGTTCAACTGGAATGAAATGCTGTTGCTGAGGTCTAGAATATGATCTATTGTGTTCTCACTATGTAAGAAGATTGGATTCTCTTCCATTCCCCCTCTTGATTGAGCCCTTAATACTTTCGGTCATCCCCTTCAACTCCTCCCCTCTTCAATATATAGAGTACAAACACAATATAGTCATATTGTTATCTTAGTTTAATCCGTCATTTCAGTATTTAGATTATTCTGTGATTGTAAATATCCACAGTTGAGTCACCATAATGGCTATAAACTACTTATAGATGAAACATTCCTCATACCTGGAGTTAATTATTTCTTGGGTATTTTGTTTCTTCACCTGCTTACTGTTCAAGGTACTTCTCACTGAAGTACCCTCAGATCTCAGAATCTCAATACCCAAACTTGTCAGGTGATACAGCTTCCCCCCCCCACACACATAACTATGAGTCCTTTCACTCCCTGGACTGGCTGTTCTGTGATCTGCAGCACTGCTTTTTTTTCTGGGATCTCTGTCACAATTGTCACTTCTCAAGGCGGCTCTACTCAGTTTCTCCCCAACATCCAAATTATGTCAATTCCATCAGCACACATTCTAATTCCTCAGCCAGGAGTTTCTGAAGGTTGTAAGCCAGCACTTCTCCAAAAACTGTGAGTGTTTTGAACCCTGTGGCAACCTGGTCCATGTGTACTGGATCACAGTTTCTGTGTCTAGTCTCTCCCACTGGAAAGCAAATAGCCTCTGGCTTTCTGCAGCCAGCCTTATACTGAAAACAGCATCTTTTAAGTCCAGGCAAGTGGGCCACTTGGCTTCTACTGGCAGTAGACTCAGCAAAGCATATGCATTAGGTATAGTAGGATGCAGTGTTACAGTTACACCATTTACTGGGAAGTTCTCATTTTAGGTTTTAATTTTTCCTGAGGTATATATATATAGACACAGTAGATAACATTTAATGCTGCACACATTTTTTCCAGCATAGCCAACAGAAGACCTTTGTTGAGTCTTAAAGCTTCAGAGTAAATATAACTACTGTATATAATTCTATACTTTTTGGCCAGACTCTTAGTCCCACTTAACAGACCAATTTAGTAAAATAGTTATGTCTCATTTTATGAGTTCACAAGGCTGGGATTTAATACAGGTGGGCCACAGCCTCTTTTTTCTTTGAATCATTTTTCTCTTTGCACTAAAGACAAATTTAGAACTAACTTATTTGCCAAAATAAACGGTACCTTCAGTATACTGGGTCTGATTATTTGCATAAAGTGCAGTAAAAATAATTATTGGCCATGTAGGCTCTTTTTTCCTTTAAAATTGGCTTTGCTGGAAACTTTTATAAGGAATCTCAGGGTGGACTTTCTTGAAAGCCTTTCATGAGCCCAGGTTTCATCTGTGCCATTAGATACCTGTATGCATTGGGTAAATTCCTCTTCTCTTGAGGTCCTTAAGCACATTTAAATTCCTGGACCCATCAGCAAGTGACCTTCGTTACTTTCCACAGATCAGGAGATGTTACTGATGGGTATCTGGCCAGTTTTCCAAAGGGCTTTTTTTGTTGGCCTTATAAAGTCAACCTGAATTCCTTAATGCAGTCTGGACACCTCTGGAAATGCCATTCCAGCTACGGCCTTGGTAAAATAATCAGTGCCCTCATCATGTTCCATAGAACAAAACAGATTCTTATTGAACTTATGCAAATAACCATATTGTCAGAAATTAAGAATACTTACAAATGGCTTTCAAATTCTGGAGAAATCAAGGAGAGGGAAAAAAATACATGTTTCAAGTTCTGCTCATAAGTACATACATTGCTTGAAAAGCTACAAATAGCTCAAAGACAGAAAATTATTTTCTTGACTTCTGGAAAACAGAACATAGAAAGAATCAACAATATTTCAAACAAAAAGTCATAACAAACTATCCCAGTTCCACGTAACTGATTTCTGTTCTTGTTTGAAGTTAGGTTAGCAATACTCATAGAAATGTTAATTTTCCAGTGAAAGTCCTAAAAGTCTGCTTTTAGTCCGAAGGTACTCAACTTCCAAAGACATTAGGAATTTGAATTCAAGAAAATTTGTTAGCTTCTCTTAATATTTCTTTTTCTTTTTAGGATAAACTTTGGACTCAGCCAATTACATAAAAAATACTTTCTTTCTTTTTTTTTGAGATGAATTAAAATTATTACTAACAATAATAGGACAGACTAATGTCTTCTACATTAGGACAGACCAATGCTTTATAGGTAAGGACACACCAGTGCTTTATAATATGGAACATACATATAATCTAACCCATATAAAATTAATCACCATTTCATATTTGACACTGTTTCCTATACATTCAATAAATTGAATAAGTTAATTTGTTTTCCTATGACTTTTAGTGGTCTTAATATTTTAAGAAGAACAAATTTAGAGTTGTGTGTTTTTTTTTTTGTTGTTGTTGTTGTTGGGGTAGGCAAAGTTTGAACCCTCCAGTCTCGGTGCATGTGGCTGGCACTTGCAACCACTGAACTATGGGCACCAAGCCCCAAATTTAGAGTTTTAATTTTGAAAGGTTTGTCAAATATCAAAGGCCTAAAATATTGGTTCAAATAAGATTTAAGCCAAAAGATTTTAAAGGAAATACATAGTGTCAACTGGATCATGTACAAATTCTTTCACAAATTCTCTTTTATGAGCTTCATTTAACCTGTACAGACAATCTACAAACATTCTAAATTTTCTTTATCTTTTGCCCTGTCTTTCACTTTCTTATACAACTAATCTGTTTCAGGACAAAATTTATCACACAAGATTCTTTCTTTACACAATGCCATTCTCCTTTCTGTCTAATTTCCCTTACTTTCAGATACTCACTTCCCATAAAACAGGACCCCAGTTTACTATGAAGTCACCCATTCACTCAACCAAACTGATAATTAGAAGGTTTAAAAGACAAGAATCTTATCCTTTAACAAAAACTCAATTTCCCCCAAAATTTAAACAACAAAATTATTACATTTTAGAAATGAGAGATATTTTATGAGATATAACATTAATAAAGGATTTTCCCACTCAGGGAACCCCCATTTTTTAGGCTCAGGTGAGCTCAGACATCAGACTCCCATGTCCAGGCACAAACATGTTGCAGACCATGCCTTCTGAGCCCTACCAAGGGCATGAATAAAGCATCTCAAAACCTTTTGGATGGCTCCACCCAGACTAAGGAGATACACCCTAATCCCCTTCCCAGATAAAAACTGCAGCAAAGACCAATGAACCTTACCCAAGGTGAGGGGCTGCATTCATTCATTTGCTAGAATACCCATTCAGTTTGTAAAGGTATTTTACATCTATCAAGTCCTGGCCAAAATATCTCTCAGGGGCAATTATTTACCCCTAGACAAAGGACTCATGCTGGAAACCTTTGACTTGGGCCTCCTCTCCCCTTCCAAAGGTTGTTTACCTTGGGCACCTGCTGCTGATGTGGATACAGCCCTCCCTAGCATGATATTTACAATCTCTCCCCCAGATTTTCAAGGGCCATCCAGAGCTCCCCAGACTGCCAGAACCGCAACACTTTCCAAGACACAGCCCCTCTTCCAATAGTTCTGGCACTCTCCATTCCCTCAGTTTGCCCCTCAGTCCAACAAAATTCCATTTTATCACTGATCTGTGGCCCACAGGCTCAATTCTCAAATTCCTGAGACCAAAGACTCACTGGAGAAATTCCAGTAATAAAACCACAACACAGTCGTCCTTTCTAATGTCTTCATTTTCCCGCAAGTCCCACATGGCCATGTGGCCACCAGCAAAGACAGAAAGCAGAAAACCTGGAACTTCCAGTGTCTGTCAGAATAGCCAGGGGGCAAAGTTGGAAGAGGGAAGAAGGGCAAACTCACACATTTGTTTCACCTCAAGAATGGGGGTCGGGGCAAAATTGCACCTATTGTTATCTGTCTCAGTCAGCCTCCAAGCACTTACACGCACACAATTCCAGCCCATTTCTTAACCTGGGCATCCTCAATTTCCCACTCAAGCTGCCATTTAGCCATAGGAGGCAAACCAACACTCCCCTAGGTCCTGTGAGGAGTGGTCCAACTCAACCTTCGGAGTTCTCTCAGTTACACAACATCCACACACTCCCACACACCTCTCAACAGATCTGCTAGTGAGCCTAATGCCCAAGGAGTTGATCAGGGTCCTTCTTCCACTAAAACTGTAGTGGGAACCCCCAGATCCATCATACTTTGCCTTAGGTGTCTCCCTGTGTAGGTACCTATTCCTGCATGCCAGTTCCTCCCAGTGTTTGATTCCTTGAAAACCTACCCAGGGGGTCCTTTCTCTGCCCGGCCTTGGCATCCACACAGAGAAGACAAGTTGCCTCCCTGGCATGCTCAGTGGTTACCCAGGCCAATCAGGGGCCCCCACATGGGTATCCAGAGTTTTGGTGGCAATTATCAGGTGCATGTTCTCTCCAAGGGTGATCTCACTTCCCAGTTAGGGTACCAAAAATGTTGCAGGAAGATGCGGCCCAAAGGAGAGAAAGAGCACCCAAACACCACATTTATAAGAGAAAGGACTTTATTTACCAGCTGGAAGTTTACGGCATAGAAGAATTCCAAATGGCCATGCTCCCTGACTGGTTTGGTCTTACCCTTTTTGTCAACAGTCAAAAAGTTCTAACTCATAGGTACCCTTCTCATTGGCCAGTTGAGTCAAACAAGAGATGCTAGTCCAGCCCCTATAGAACTATAAGATTTCACAGAAGTGGAAATTTCCAAGTTCCAGGAAGTTAAGTTTACAAATTTTCAGGAGCTGAGTCACCATGAAGAAGATCCCACAGTTGTATCTTTGTGGTCTCCTTGAGAAGACCTATTCTCCTAGACTTCACCCTTCTCAGGTGTCCTCTCTCAGTATCTCAGAGTGGTTTTGATTTTAATTTCTTTAATAATTAGGGATGATGAGCATTTCTTCATATGTTTGTTAGCCATTCATCTGTTTTCTTTCAGGAAGGCTCTATTTATCTCCCTTGCCCATTGATATATGGGATTGTTGGCTTTTTTCATGTGGACTAATTTGAATTCTCTGTAGATCCTAGGTATCAAGCTTTGGTCTGATTCAAAATATGGAAATATCCTTTCCCATCCTGTATGTTGTCTATTTGCTTTGGTTGTTGTCTCCTTACCTGTACAGAAGCTTTTCAGTTTAATTAAGTCTCATTTCTCTATATTTGTTGTTGTTGCAATTGCCACAGAAGTCTTCTTCATAAAATCTTTCCCAGGCCAATATCTTCAAGTTTTTCCCATGCTTTCTTTAAGGATTTTTATCATTTCATGCCTTAAATTTAGGTCTTTATCCATCTTGAATCAATTTTTGTGAGTGGGGAAAGGTGCAGGTCCAGTTTCAGTCTTTTACATGTGGATATCCAGTTCTCCAAGCACCATTTTTTGAATAGGGAGTCTTTTCCCCAAGGTAAGTTCTTGTCTGGTTTATCAAAGATTAGGTGGGCTATAAGATGTTAGGTTCATTTCCTGGTTTTCTATTGGATTCCAAATGCCTATGTCTCTATTTTTGTGCAAATATCATGCTATTTTGACCACTATGGCCTTGTAGTACAGCCTAAAGTCTAATATGCTGATGCCCCCGCTTTGTTTTTATTACGAAGAACTGCCTTGACTACATGGGTTTTTTTCTGGTTCCATACAAAACGAAGAATTATTTTTTCCAAGTCTTGAAAGTACAATGTTGGTATTTTAATAGGGATAGGATTTAATAGGGATTGAATCTGTAGATTGCTTTGGGAAGTATAGACATTTTAGCAATGTTGATCCTTCCCAGTCATGAGCATGGTATGCTCTTCCATTTGTTAATATCTTCTGCTATTTCTTTTCCTAGAGTTTTGTAATTTTTTTTATAAAGGTCCTTCCTCTCTTTTGTTAGATATATTCCTAGGTATTTCATTTTCCTTAAAGCTATGGTGAAGGGGGTTGTGTCCTTATTCTATTCCTTTCACTAATATTGGAGCTCTTCAATATACTTTCAAAACTCCTCTTTAAGATTTTTCCATTACTATTTCTCTGTGATATGATCCAGATAAATTTTTACTATAATATTCCAATGTAATATTATTTTATTATTATTTTTTATGTGTCTAGTGTAAAGTTTATAATGTATATTGTGACAAGTTAAAAAACTTACTAACCTTCTATATAAATTCAAAGTTTTTTCATTTATTCTTTTTTTTTTTATGTGCCTGTTTTTGCTTCATGAATACCTGTTTTCATTTTTTTTTTTTTCTTTTTGAGACAGACACTCAAGCTGTCCTCTTGGGTAGAGTGCCATGGCATCATGGCTCACAGCAACCTCCAACACCTGGGCTCAAGTGAGTCTCCTGCCTCAGCCTCCCAAGTAGCTGGGACCACAGGTACCCGTCACAATACCCAACTATTTTTTGGTTGCAGCCATCATCATTGTTGTTTGGCAGGCCCGGGCTGGATTCAAACCTACCACCTTAGGTGTATGTGGCTAGTGCCTTAGCCACTTGAGCCACAGGTGCCGAGGCAATACCTGTTTTCATTTTATAATTTTTTGTTTATTAAAATGAAATTTATAACTGTGTTCCTTTGAACAAACTCAACACATTTCAATTATTTTTCAGGCTGTTATCTGAAGTTAAATTTACTTTGATCAACTTGATAGTAGGCTATCAAGGTGAATGGACTATATATATATATTCTCCCTCTCTGTCCACATTTCTCTAGTTTCTGAATTTTTCCCAACTGGCCTTTATGTCCTTAGTACAGAACCAACTCTTAAGGGCTCCTGCTCTATATAAAAGGTGGTATGTATGTTTATATAATCATTATTCTGGTGAACTACTTTGTTCAATTTCTAGTCAGGAGACACTCCCTGCTCCCACATCTCTTGAGTTACACCTGGCTACAACAGAATCTGAGTGGAAGCACTACTAACTTCAAAAAGTGATTTTGACTATTGTTTTTAATCTAGTGGGAAATACTTGTTTACTTTGAGCCACAGGGGCCAAACTTTGACTGCTTTTGTTTACTTCTGGGTCTGTAGTACAAAAGTCCTGTTTATGATTAGTTTTTCCTTTTCTGATCTTTAAAGATGCTTGTTCCAGTGCTAACTTTTATTGTTTCTAATTTTATAGTTTGTTGCTTAATATCATGAGTAGAATAGAAATATGTCTTAAAATATCACAAACTCATAGGAGGTTTTTATGGGTTATCCCTGTACAGCATTTTGTGCACACTGTGAATATTCCATTTATCTACCCAGTGGCAAGTAACTTCACTTTATTTCACTTTACTTCATCTCTAAACACATAAGCAATGCTGGTAAAAATATACACCAATTTTAAGCTCATGACCTTATTTTTGGACAGAATTTTATTTCATCTTGCTGATCCTCCTACATCTATAAATTGCAGAGATAAACAAATTTTCACAACCAGAAAAACTTCGAGACACAGGTAAATTTAACCTAGAGTAAGATTTAGAATAGATAATACATAACCATTGTAATAGGTGTCAGTATTTTATAAAATGTGTGCAAAACCAATGTTATTAAAAATAATAATCACTATTTAATGAGTACTAATATTTTTTATACGTAATTTACATACAATTCATTTAATGCTTACAACAAAGCTTTCATGGACCCTTTAAGCACTGGGAGAAACTATATCCTTAGCTCAATTTATTTGCTGAAGACAATTCATTCACTTAGTAGCTGAACCCTAGTTTGTGTGGTTTTTTAGCTCATAACCTTGACTATATTACCAGTATTCCTTGGCCATATGATGTATCATTTGGAACTCTTTTGATAGTTTACAAACCAAATGAAGAGATGTTGAATCATATAACTGACTTTAGAAACTGACTTTAGAAACAGCCCTACATAATGCACTTAAACAACATTGATGGGACACAGTTTCTTCTGCGAAAGGTTGAGCTCTCTTTCATGTGTTGGCTTTAATCTCTAGATCTAAATAGTCGCTGAATCACTACAGCAGTGATAACCTCACATTTTCTTAGGATCAGGTGTCAGGAAAAAGAATAAGATTTTCTTCCCAGGAGGGCTCGCATTTGCCTTATAATCACCCAGATTGGAGCAATTCAAGTCTTCAGTCCATTTGTATCCCAGTCAATGAGGCCAGGGGAATTCTATATGATGACTGACCTAATCCCAGGTATTATATCCCATCTCTGTGGACAGGGAATGAAATCCAATCCAAATGGGTTTGCAGTCCCCACATTGTCAGCGTGTACCAGAAAACTTTAATGGTTGCTAGAAGACTAAAATATGATCCATGTCCACCTCGGTTGTGACTAATGGTGGAGAATATTTTACTATTAAAAATATTTATTAGCATCAAATTTCTCCTATTTCTTCAAGAAGAATTGAGATTTGTAAAATATACACATGAGCTGGGAGAAATGATTAGTATTGAAAATACTCTTGGGATGATGTTGCTCTGGAAGCACAGTGTGAGGCAGTATTACTAGTCTAAATTGATGGCTGCCTTTTATTCACCTGAAAGAAGAGATGTGGATGAGCAGCAGCTGAGGAGGAGGTGTGAGGGATGCTTAGCTTGATTGAGAAAGGTTAATTACATGTGAAATGAGGCTGGGATTCAGAGGATGTTTGCTCTAGATTTTGTGTAATGTTATATTAACACTGGGATTCTCTTTATTCTATTAACAAAATAAACTCATTTTGTTTAGTTTCATTTTGCAGTTGCTTTAATCCCACTGAACATTTATACTATTATTTAATTTTACTAAACGTTTGTGGATAGTAAAATACCTATAGAATTAAGCAACTGCAGGATATTAAAGACATCCAGTTCTTACAGAGATTTGATCTGCTAATTAGCCACACCAATTTTATGGATCATTGCATCTCACTTAAAATGTATTGTTATACGTTTATAATCTTTCCATAATGAGCTTTTATTGAGTGCATGAGCCAACTTCTGCGTGATGCACAAGAGAAATTCCTCTCCTTTCTCCACCTAAATGTTATCTTTGTAGACCTAGTAAATCACAATAACATTCCAGCGAAAATAGTCCTCTTGGCAGTATTAAATGGCTTATTTGAGACTATGATGGAAAATACAAATACTTGAGGAGGGAAGAGACAGAATGCTATCCAAAGAGGCTCAGCAAAAGAGGCAGGTGGAGAGGGAAAAAGCTCCCATCTACTAAACTGACAAGCAATATAAATTCATGGAGAAGACACACAGCAATCCAATGTTTTTCCATTACCACAGTGATCTTATATAGTCTTTTGCATTTCAGCTTTTCCTACTTAAATGGGATAAACTAAATTTTTTCTAGTTTCTCAACAGGGATGTTAATTTTCAGCATTACTTACTGATTTTTGAAATACATTTTTAAAATATTAGTTTAGCTACTTCTTGAATTCAATAGTTGAGTCGAAAAGCTACTGATGATGTTAAACTTTACTTGAGCCCTGTGCTCCTGGAGAACAGTGGTGATCCAAAAATTATCTCCAACCAGCAGTGTTTTAAGAAATGTCTTATTGCAAGAGCCATCCTTCCCTGTAAGACTTAGATAAACTCATGAGTTAATGCTCGTTTACCTATGACAGGGCTTTCCACAGACCTTCCAAATTCTTATTCTTTATCTTCCTTTTGACTGACCTATATAGACAAAATGCCCATTAAAACTTGGTCAGGCTTCTCTTCCTTAGTGCCATGAATTTAGACTCACCCTCAGGCATTGGAATGTGGGACAATCTGTCCTGAATGGTCACTCTCAAGGATCAGCTGATCTGAAGGAAAAACAATCCTGATCCAATGTGTATTTTTGCTCCCTGGCTTCTATTCCATACACCAAGTTCTTTTCAGACTTATAAACATTTCTCCCTATAATAGAAAAGCCATTTTCTGTCTGATTGTTGAGACATTTGGAGATTTCATGGTTGGAGCATTCTCCTTATTACAATTAATAGTCATCCTCCTGGGTTTCAATTGGCCCTTTCCTCCTATTGCAATAATCATTTTGCATAAAAACTTTCCTTACTTAAATGTTGATTCATCCTGGAAAATTTGTCTGGATTCATCTGCAAGAGAAAAAAATCTTGTGATAATATTTACCTGCTTATTTTTATAGAAATTTAATTGCATAGTTTCAGAGATTATGATGGTACATACAAAGTTATTAATAAAAAGACAAACTATATATTTAAGCACCAAAAAATGCATCATATCACAAACTAGATGTCTCAGTCTCACCACCAATTGCCCTCTTGAATTCTTTTCTCTGTTAATGAATCACTCTGTTCCCTCAGCTACCATATTGGAGATTCCGGTGCTACCTTTGAATCCTTCCTTAATCTGTTCTCCATAGTCAATCATGGGTCACTTGATTCTACTACCTTTTGTTGATGTCCTGTTCACATTTTCTCCCCATTTCACTTTATCCTTCTAATCCAAGTTCTCTTCAATACTTTATTCCAATGGTCCCTGTTTAGTAAGTGTGGATTTAGAGAAAAACAGGTCAGAATGTTTGAGGTAGACTGGATTTTGAAGTTTGAAGTCAAAACAGGAAAGATTTGGGAGCAGGATGGCAAATGGAAGCATAAGGCCATCCTTTGAGAATATCCTGCTTTTTAAATAAAATGAAGAGAAAAATGTCAAATGACCAATGTAGAGGAATTGAAAGAAAATAAACAAACTTCTGAAGAATCAAATCAAAAGTCAGAAAGTCAAGAATGATTAAGGCAGTACATTTGTCATATTTGAGACTACTTCACTGTTAGATACGCTCCTGTGTCTGCTCTTTTTCTTCATCTTCACACCTTATTTAAAGTAGTAGGTATTCACTACTAATATGAAACAAATATATAAACAATTCCATGCTCATACAAATTATAAAACATAAATATAGTCAAGGTGGACTATAGCAAAGGGGACAGGGGAGGTAGAAGGTGATTGGAGGGAGGAAGGAGGGCATTATAACTTGAACTTTACCTTGGAAGTGAGAACAATGTAATCTAAAAATGTGTACCCTCATATTAATTTGAAATAAGAATAAAAAATAAAGTGAAGGTGGATGCCAATAGTCATTGAGTTGAGTGATTCAGGAGCAGACTGGGCAGCTTTCTGTGGGCTGGCAGAGCTGTTTCTCTGTTTATGGACTGGGTTGCTCTGACAGAACAAAGGCACAGTCCTTCTGTTTTCTGTGAAATCAGTAAGGCTCCAGGACCAGTGGCCAGCTACTATGACTCTGTCTTATTCTCATTCTCCCTGAATTTTAAACCACTGTGAGTGATGTACATATTTTCATCAAGAACTTACTAACAATACACTTTCTAGGACAGTAGGGTTATGAGGGCAGAGCATGCTACACACTCCTCCTCCTTTTAAAACTAGATCCATCAAACTTATAGATAGACATATGATTACCAATCACAAAGATTAAATTGTCCAGAGACTTTATTTGCTATGTTTTACCATATGGCTAAGTTTTAGCCAGTTGGATGTGTATGGAAATAACCGAGTAAAACTTCAAAATGGTGTCCTAAAAGGGAATGAGCATGCCCTACATTAGTTCTTTCTCACTTCCCACTCTCTGGAATGCTGTAAGATGCCTTGATGGCAAAAGCTGTATTGGTTATAACACAGGAGATTTGTATTGAGGAAGTCAGAAGCTCCATCTCAGTCCTATCAGTGCTGCTTATGCTTAGACCCCTAAAGGAGACAGAAAGGTACTTTATCTTGTTTAAGTCACTTTTAATTTGGCATTTGATACAGAATGTGAATATTATGCTAATATCCCCTCAATAACTCCTCACTGAATGAATGCATGAATAAGGCACTGTGTTTTTAAAATTAACCTCTTCCACTCTACCTTGGTTTAAAAGACTTGGCATTGGATAGCTGACTAAACAGTTTGGCTGGAGGTTACAACCTGGAGGTCCTTGGAATTAGTTTGTCACATAGATATATACTGATTTGCTCACATATTGTTTTAACATTAAAATACTGAGCAACATTTATAAATAGCAGATCTTACATAAACATTTCTATTCCAGATGTCTTGAAACTTAAGAGGATAAAGCAACGGTCAGCTCACAAGAGTTGAGCTGCATTTGTGTCATTGGGTCATGCCTGTGTTCTATAGTTTACTAGTTCACATCTGCTTCATTCACTCGTATGACTGCCGGCCCATGTGGCCATTTGCTCTTGTGACCTGCCATGTTGTATTCTAATAAAAATAGACTTCTATTGCTGCTGAACATATACTGCTTCACACATATACACACTATCAAAATGGCCAAAGTAAAGCTATTTTACTGGAATGTTCTCTTTTTATGAGCTCGTTCAGGTCAGGAGCTAATTACCCTTTATCCTTAGTCCTTTATATTCACTCTGGTGAAAACCACACTTCTAAGCCACTTTATGGCTTCTAATCTAATTGGAGGCAGAACTTAGAGCCTCCTGCCACATGGGTTAAATTTCTTTTGCTCATGAGTTCTTTTCAAGTCATTTTCTTGGGAGCCATGTTGCTTGTTTCTCTGCTCAATAAGTAGACCTTATGAATAATTAGAATTCACATCTAATATGTCACAATTAGGAGGAACTCTGACCCTTCACAACCTAATAAACCTCTCAGAAAATCAGCGTCTTCATCTAATTTACAATTTATTTATTTGTATTATAAATATGGACCAGAGTATAAAAATTAATTAATGCTTTACTAGGAATTGGTTATTAAAACCAAGTTAAAATGAAATTAATTATTTTTTAATTGGAAGGAATCACAGAACATTTTTAAGGACCCTTAATTGAGCTGGGCTCCCATTGCTCAGTGGTTAGAGCGCTGGCCCTGTGCACAGGGGGTGGCAGGTTTGAACCTGGCTTGGGCCTGCTTAAAAAAAAAAAATACAAACATTCAGGCACAGTTTAGAACCACTGGAATTTTGAATAGCTACACCATTTCTCTATACATTTTTCAATACGAATTTACCTATAAAGGAAGAATAAAGCCTCCTCATCAGACACAGAATGTGAACTGATCCTACTGCTGGGAATTTTGTCTGGTAATGGCAAAATACGTCTTCTTCAGAATCATAAACATATTCACTGCCAAACGCCTGTCAACTGGCTTTTATCGAATTAGAACGAGTTACTCACTGCTCTGCTTTGCTTTCCTGTTTTTCTCATTCACTTGGGTAAAAGTGTTTCTATTTAAAAATTTCTTTCTTTCTTCCTCACTTGCTATTTTTCTCTAACAATGGTGAGAAAGGTGTACCTTTTAGTCATTAGTAATTTTCTGGAAAGTTCAAACAAGATGTTTTTCTCTAGGGTTTGATAGCCCTATTCTTGCCATGGAAAGATTCCAGTTCTAAGTTTTCTGATTTGTCCATTCACAGTATGAAGTTTCTAAGAGAGCTGAGAGCCCGAGAAAACCGGCAAGAACTCACAACTCTCAGCTGGTCCCCCAAGGCTTGACCAATCTCTTCTGCCACCGGTTCTTGCCTCTTCTACACAACATCATGGTCCCACAGTCTTGCTGTATTCTTAATGTTTGTTTAACAACACACTGGGATTTGAATGACAATCTGGAGAATGTTCCAAAAAAATTAACCCTTTTGCATCCTTCATCTTTGTCTCTTATGCTTCCCCCCTATGTCTCCCCAGGTGCTTCCAGACACTGTTCTGTAGCATTTAGAGATTTTAGCTACCATTAGTTTATTTTTTGCTATAAATGTTCCCGTTTATTGTCTTCTTCTTTACACAGCTATGCATTACTTTGAAATTTTTGCAGTGTACTTAAAGCTTCAGGTTGCCATTACAAATAGTGTGATTCCAGATCTTTACCAGAAGAACAGATTTCACCTCTAGCTACCTCTCTGTAGTCTCATGAGCACACCCTGTGAACTACCAGATAACTAAAAATTGAATAGCTCCTATTTTTATAGACACAATTGTGTTTCAGTTTACACCTTAATAACTAAATCACATTCTGGTTTTAGAATACTAATTTTTAATATAAATATTTTCCTTCAAAAAATCAGTGGTCCTTATACAATGTACTACATTATTTCACTGACACTTTACTTTTCTTGTTGTCAATTTTTATTCCATTTTAAAGAACACTAAAATTATACACATTTAAAATTTTAGAGTCCTGTTCTGGAGGCATACAGATAATTAAATACTTTGTTTCTTGCCCACACCTGTAATCTTACCCATTGTGTATCCTATAACTGTAATCCTATCCTAGCCTCTGGGAGGTAGAGGCGGGTGGATTGCTTGAGCTCAGGATCTGGAGATCACCCTGAGTAAGAGCAAGACCCTGCTTCTAGACATAGAATAACTAGCAGGGTGTAGTGGCACAGGCCTATAGTCCCAGCTGCTTGGGAGGCCGATGCAAGAGGATTGCTCAATCCCAAGAGTTTGAGGTTGCAGTGAGCTATGATAATGCCACAGCACTCTACCCAGGGTGGTGGAGTGAGAATCTGAAAAACAAACAAAAACAAAAACAAAACTTTTGCTTTTTAATTTCCACAACTTGATAAGTGATAATTGTTGCGATTTAAACACATTCTTCAATGTCACCTGGCTTATCACCCTAAAAAATATACTTTGCTTGATGGCTGCAAACTAAGTATATTAAAATATAAACCAACTCCTTGAAAGTCAAATCATGTTGCTAACCAAAGAAATATCAAGCCAAAAATATTTGATTCCCAGTCAAGGCAACAGCAGAGACTCGTTGAGATGTTTAGAGTTGGTGTGTTGAAGATGTTGATTGTCTTTCTTCAAAAAATGATTATTACCTAAAAAACCTAGAAAAACACCCAGAGAAACTTGGAAAACACACATTCTTACTTAGGTCATGGATGAAAAAGAAGATCCTAGGAAAAATGGAAGAAAATATAATTTGAAGGTACACAGCTTAAAGCAAAATGGATTGTTTATGCTGAGACCTTTCGTCATTATGTTTGATTGTATGCCACTGTGAAGGCTGTGTTTCATGCAAACGAACTCTCACAGTGTATACAGTGGGCCAAGAAAATAATCAGTCTCATGTATTTTTATTTTTTTTTACTTTGGAAGAAAATATAATCCCAACAACTAAAATCTCAACAAATAAAGTATGTCTATTGTTACATGAAAAATATCTGAATGGATACACTATTCATGTAAACTACTCAGGAAGCTCACTCTTGAGTACACTGAAATTAACTCTCTTGATTTTATTTTTAAATGATAGGGAGAAGTAAGTATTGACAGTCTGATAGGGAGAAAAGAGTATTGAGGTGCAGGTGCTCTCCATTAACCTAACAATTTTTTGTTTTCCATTTCTTTCTCTCTGGTTCACATTTATATTTAGAGAGAAGGAAAAGAATTCCAACTCTTTTTGAATTTGTAGATGATGCCTTACATATTAGAATAAATTAAGAGAAAGGGATTTCATGTGGATGTAAAAATTGAGTGGCAGGGAAATGGACAGTCACTCCTCTCAAGGCACACTGGTACATATTACAACTGGCTGGGTGTTCTCTGTCTCTCTCTACATGAAGGTCAGGTGAAAGAGGTTTGGTGAGACAGAATGATAAAAATGTAAGTGGAAATCATCTATGATATCGTCTAAGTGTCTAGACTAGTACAGAGAATCAATGCTAATGTTCTGCTTTGTTTATGAGCATAATAATAATAAAATCAATACAAGGTTTCTGTTACTGAATTCACTTTTTGTATAAAAAATGTCCCATAATGCCCTACTCAGAAGTATTTTCAGATGCAAAGATGGAAAAGAGACATTTTTTTCTTACAGTAAAAAAAATCATTAATATATTCAAGGTTTAACTTTCCTTTTACAAGTGTTTTTGAGTGTACCATATGGCACCAGTTAGATTTGAAGGTTTTCATTTGCTTTTTAAAAATCTGAGTGAGGTTTCCTTTCATAAGCTCATACATACTGGTTATTTTTTAATAAGCATAAAACTTCTATGTAACACCAAATGCATGATTTAACAGGAAGGAATAAAAAAATACATGGCAATATAATAATTGGCTCATTTAGTTAGGATTTCTTTTGAAGCTTAATAGTAAAGGATAAGCAGTTATTAGCTTATTAGCTCAAGTTGGACCCGGTACTTATTTTTTAAAAATATAAGTGCTGGAATATATATCTTGACAAATTGTAAAATGCCTAGCCCATTTTGGTGCCCCTTCCCTAGTTCTTTATTCACAAAGAGGAATGAGCTTGTCCCTGCCAATTGAGTCAGTTGGAATGGAAACATTAATGTATTTGAGCAGATGTGTGTCAACATCACTCTGCAAAAACACGATTGCCTGTACCCTGAATTGGCACATGCAATCCCAAAATAAAAAACATTAAAATTCTGTACTTCCATTAGAACGCGCCTATAAAAATACAGTCAAAGACTATAATATAGAAGATACAAAGATTTAAGTGTACACACTGAAATTGTTCATTAGTGGGCCCTGCTGCCTGTAATGAAGGAAGGAGAGTTTCTGTATGATAGGACAATCTTTAGGAAATGTGAGTGGGATCTATACTAATTAAGAAACTGATCTTCCTTGAACCTTGTAATATTTTCGATAAAAGAATTAGCATAATAGCTTACTGTAGACAAAGTGGTTTAGGTAAATTATTTCTTTTTCAAGTTTGAAAGGCCTAATTGTTTTTTCTATCAGATTTACAATTTAATTTATGTTAATTTCTAAAAAGGAGTATTCTTTTTTTAAAGAAAGAGTCTCACTTTATTGCCCTCAGTTGAGTGCCGTGGCATCACATCACAGCAACCTCCAACTTCTGGGCTTAGGCGATTTTCTTGACTCAGCTTCACGAGTAGCTGGGAGTACAGACGCCTGCCACAATGCCTGGCTATTTTTTTGTTGCAGTTTGGCCAGGGCCAGGTTTGAACCCGCCACCCTCAGTATACGGGGCCGGTGCCCTACCCACTAAATCACAGGTGCCATCCAAAAAAGGAGTATTCTTATGCTTGGAGAATTTGTGGTTTTTTTCCTTGTACTTTTTTTTCTTAATAAAATTAGTGGAATAAAAGTGCATCTGGTTGTAATAGCAGTACTAGAAAATAAATATATTGAGTTTGCAGGACAAAACAATTAAATTATTGCTGGATTCCTCAGTATTAGGCATAGAATTTTCTTAGGAATTACATAATTCTAAATCTGACATCTAAAAGGATAAAGGCATTTATAACATTCACCTGGCTTTTATAATTTCAACCACATGTACATTCAACAAATAATAATTAAGCACACATTCACTATACATCATTTGAAATTTCAATGACTCACACAAAAGCTGTAATCCACAGTCACAAGAAATTACCAGTCCACCTCAAAAGTAAGCAGTTAACAATGATAAAAATTATGCTACAGGTAGACACACAAAGTTATAGTGTTAACAACAGGGTACTCAAAAAAACATAACTTGAATGGACCTTTGAAAGATTAGGAGAAACCTGTTAGAGGAGAGAGAGAATATGGAAACAATTTGAAGGTGGTCAGAGAACATCATAGAAAATAGGAAAGGATTGGAACTGATATGGCTTGAAATGATAGATTAATTCTAGTAGATTAATGGGAAAGTAGGTGAATGGAAAGTTTCAGACGTTTGAAGACTTTACCTATTGTTTTTATGTATTTGGTCTTTATCCAACCAACAGGGAAACACTGGAGGATTTTAATCAAAATTAGATGGCAGTAGTGTAGAATGTAGGGTAGCAAGAATTGTAGAAGACACCAAGAGACTAATGACCTCTAAGCAAGATGATTTACAGCTGAGGGGTGGACTCTCGGTGCAACTTGTCCACAGGTACTCCTTATGGAGAAGGAGCCCGTGCCCTCAGCATGTAGTCATTGATAATTACTCCCCTCACTTGTATCATTCCATTTCAATGAAAGGCTGGTGTGGAGATTGCTCGGTGCTACCCGGAAAGTAAGGGCTAACCCACCTTCCACAAGCTTGTACTTCTAATCCGCCTCTCGCCTGGTTCCTTCCTGCGCTAATCGAGACCATAAGAGCCCTACGGGTCAAGACAAAGCATGAGGCTAATTAGAGGAAGATACTGCAATAATATTTATGAAAAAACAAGAGACCTTAAGGAAACCAATGACAGTAGAGAGATATAGAGAAGATACAGAAGAGGAAGAAAGGAGAGAAGGTGAGACAGGGTGTTAAGTAGAGAACTTTTCTAGGAAGTCTTTCACTCTGGCTTGAAAGATTGAGTAGATGCCAGGATAATCTCCAAATTGGAGAATATAGAAGTATAGGTTTAGGGGCTTATAATAGGAAGGGCGAGTTGGGAGTACATAGACAATGATTTTAGTGTTTTACCAGTTATATCTGAGATGTTTCTAAAACATATAGACAGATATTCAGTAGCTGTTAATGTAAACATGTCTTCAAAAAGAAGTGGGAGATGTGGGAGAATCTTTAACATATAAATAGTAATAATTATTCAAGTAAAGAATTTAGATCAGGCTTGGTACCCGTAGCACAGTGGTTACAGCACCAGCCACATACACCAAGGGTGGCGGGTTTGAACTCAACCCAGGCCAGCTAAACAACTGCAACAGAAAAATAGCCTGGCGTTGTGGTAGGCACCTGTAGTCCCAGCTACTTGGGAGGCTGAGGCAAGAGAATCACTTAAGCCCGTGAGTTTGTGGTTGCTATGAGCTCTGATGCCACAGCATTATATCCAGGGTGACATAATGAGACTTTGTATCAAAAAAAAAAAAAAAAAAAAAAAAAGAAAGAAAGAAACAAAAAAAAAAAGAATTTAGATCAAAACTCACATGAAGAGTGTGTAGAGTGAGATGAAAAGAGGGCTAAGGACCAACTGCCTGGAACATCGATATTTAAAGTGAAATTGAACAAATTAAGAACATCAGGGAACAAGAGATTGCCAAAAGAAGTAGGAAAAAATACATAGTAATATTGGTATTATGGGAGATAAAAATTTGAAAAAATTTAAGATAGAAATAGTAATTAACTACATTAAATGTCTGCACTGAAGTCTAGTAATATAAAGTCCATGTTAATTATGTTATGGGTTAGTTTAGGGAAATGGGTTACAGCTGAGCAAGAGTAGAAATCAGCCTACAGTGTGTGAAAGAATAAATAGAAAGTTTCACACATTGGAAGTTCAAAATAGTATAAATTTTTAAAAATGAAGTTGGTTTATTGGACAATAAAGTAGAAGCACAGAATTCTACACTTCCTGGAAAAACTAACTGGGAGAGATGACAAAGGGACCAGACATTCCCTAGGACTTCCTAGTCCTTTCATCTAAATCTGTGAAAACATTTATGTGAAGATAAGGAGTGGACAATTTTATTAATACTAAAGAAGCAATAAGTTGAAGTGACTTAGAAAATGAGGTGGAAATCAAGACAGAAAGGTTGATGCAGTGGGTATTACAGGCAGAGCTCAGATGGCTGAGTTTAAGATTTGAGAATTAATGTTCTCCTTGAGATGAGGGTCTAAGATGTCACCATGGATGCAAATTACCAAAGTGAAGTAGAAATAAACATCTGAGTTGAAAGGTGAAGATTTGTGCCTCTAAAATGGTAGCCTCACAAATATTTTTGAGTCTTCTAAAATGATGAGAAAAGCTCTAAGGTAAAAACCTTGATTTTGATACCAAAGTCATTCAAGTTTGTGTGAAGCCAACAGTAAAGTAAATGAGTAACATTGATAAGAAGGGGTTTTATCAGAAACCACAGGTGACAGAGAAAACAGGGACTTAGGACCCTGTTGGTTTCATTTCCCTAGCCAAGGACATGCATGTGGTGAATCAAGAGAAATTTTTTCCAATAAGGGATGATATGAGGGCCACAGCTTAGTTTTAGAGCCACATTTTGTTAAACGATGAAGGAAGAAAGACAAGCCTATGATGTAGGGATCTGTTAAAAAGAAATAGTGATAGAAGAGGATATCAATTAACACCAAAACAAACAAATGGTTATTGTCTTAGTCCATTTTGTACTGCTATAACTGAATACCAAAACTGGGAAATTTATAATGAACAGAAATTCATGACTTGTGAATCTGGAGGTGAGGCAGTTCAATACTGAGGGGCTGGTGTTATAAGGGCCTTCTGACGATGTTGTACCATCCTGGAAGAGCAAGGAGAGAGCAAGAGAGAATAAGAGATAGAACCTGCAACCTCAAGCCCATTACAGTTGAACATTAATCCATTTGGGGGTAGGAACCCTCATGACCTAACACCTCCCATTCAGACCCACCTCCTAACACTAATGGTCATTGTTGATTGCTTTCACTTCAAGGAGGTTATCATTTCTTTCATTATATTTCAGTTATGCATTGGTTGATGGAAGGATATGTAACGTCAGATGAAGTCCTTGTATGAACTCATAGAATGGACCTTACTTACACAAACCCATGGGTACAGCCTGCTACACATCCAGCCCATATGGCATAGCCTACTGCTCTTAGGCTACAGACTTGTACAGAATGTTACTGAACTGAACACTGCAGGAAACAGCAACACAATGGTAAGTATCTATGTGTTCTAAACATATCTAAACTTAGGAAAAGTATATAAAAATCTGGCATAAAAGATAAAAAATGACAGATCTGTACTATTTTCATGGTACTTACCATAAATGGAGCTTGCAAGACTGGGAGTTGCTCAGAGTCACTGAGTGGATGCATGTGTAAGCGTAGGGTATTACTATTTACTACTGTAGACTTTAAAGATGCTGTACTCTTAGGCTGTAACTTTATAAACTTTAAGTTTTTTTATTTTGTTGACTCTTAATAATAATATTTACCTTAAAACACAAGAACATATATAGTTATTAAAAAATTTTTAATACATTGTTATTAAAAGCTAAGACACAAACAGACACACATAAGCCTGGGTCTGCATCAGAATCATTCAATATCACTGTTTTCCACCTCTACATCTTATCCCAATGGAAGGTCTTCAAGGGCAGTAACATGCATGTGGCTGTTATTTTGCATGATGACAATGCCTTCCTGTGGAATATCTCCTGAAAGATCTGTCTGAGGCTGTTTTATAGTTAACTTTGCCTTTTTTTATAAGTAATAGGAGTACACTATAAAATAATGATAAAAAAATAGCATATGAAGTCTGCCGATTAAGTTCCCAAACTGCCACCATGTGCTTACCTCTGTACAAACAACTCAGTTAGGTTTCATAACCCTGGTATATCAGCACTTTACAGTTGTTTTGGGTCAATGTATGGCAGTGACTTGCTGAGTGGTGTTTATTATTGTTGTTCTGTGTTTTATATGTCATCATAAGAATGCCATAGCTTGAATTAGAGCAACAAACAAATATTTGTATATTTCTTGTTAAATTTGGCAAGAGTGGGAGTGAAATCAGGGACATACATGTTAGTCCAAGTTTGTGGGGATAATCCCATGAAGAAAGTGTCAGTGTACTGATGAATTAAACATTTTTCTTGGGGAGAGAAAGGGTCACTAATGAAGAGAGGTCAAGGAGGCCTGTAATGAACAGAACTGACAAAAATATTGCCAAAACTCATCAAATTGTGTGTCAGAATTGTTGGCTCACTATGAGAAGCATAGAAGACCAAGAAAACATCAAAAAACAATTAGGAAAATCTTAACTGAAATCTTAGCATGAGAAAGGTGTGGCTCTTGCATCACGACAATGCACCAGCTCACATGGCACTGTCTGTGAGAGTGTCTAGCTGGTAAACAAATAAATACATTGGAACAGCCTCCCTTCATTCTCACCCAATCTGCCCCCCTCCCCCCTCAATGGCTTTTTTTCAGACCCAAAGATAAAGGAAATATTGAAAAGAAAACTCGGTAACATTCAGGATGTCAAGTTTAATTGGACAATAGCTCTGATGGCCATTCCAGAAAAGAGTTCCAAAATTGCTCTGAAGGGTGTACTAGGCATTGGCATTGGTGTATAATTTCCCAAGGGGAGTACTTTGAAGGTCACCATAGTGATATTCAGCAATGAAGTATGTAGCACTTTTTCCAGAAAGTGTTTGTAAATGTAACTGTCAGACCTCACAGTGATAACAAAAAGCAGTAATATAGTCATTTATTATACTTGCTAAGTGTATGTACTACACGTAATTGTATATGCTATACTGTTATATAACTAACAGAGCAGTAGGTGTGTTTGCAACAGCATTACCACAAACATGTGAGTGATATATTGTACTATGATGTTATAGAGGTTATGACATCACTATGCAATAGGAATTTTTCAGCATTATAGTCTTAGGGGATCACCCTCATGTATGCAGCCCATTGTTGACAAAAATGTCATGCGGTGGCAAATTACCACAGCATCTATTGAGCATTTAGCACTGTTGAATGATTTTCAAAATAAATTGGATAGCCTGAAATTTAGCACTTGCTGTTCTTGATTCAGATTGTTGATTGTTAGAGTGTGTGAGATCCAAGTGGCCTGGTTCATTACACATTTAGATGTCACAAGTAGGCTACCTTCCCAAGACTTTGAGATATATTATTAAAAATGTTATTGCTAGAAGTAATAACCAATTTTATTCTGAGCTTTGATAGAATTCAATTATAAACTGCAGTTGAATTTAGCAAATTAAAATAAATGTTTATTAAAATCATTGAACAATTAGTATAATTAGGCTTTAACTTTTTATGTTGAATCTCTTACTATATATATGAAACCCACTGAAATGTTCTCCTTTCAAGGCAGGCATGCCATTAGTCTATTCGACTCTCAAACTATACTTTGCCATCTGCTTAGTTCAAACGGTTTTGTGGATTCATCTCATTAGGTTTTATTAAGCTTATACCAACATAGCATTTTAACCTCTAAACACAGGAAAAGCAACAAACAGGTGAAGATCAACAAACACTGCAGGAAGATTTTAAATGACTAATCAGATGGAAGAAATGCCTAAAAGGAGCAGGCAGGAAAATAGAATGCCAACTGTTGTAGCCACAAGCTTGAGAAGGTGAGAATAGATGGCTGCCTGCCAAGGAAACCTCAGGCCCTGTAAATTCAATGTGTTATTACAAATAGACACACTGGCGTGCATACACTGCACACACACACACATAGACTGGAAGCAACAGCACATTATAAAAGGGACCTGTGAACACCTTCAGGGTTTTGCTGGGGACCTCTGCACCCTAGACAAGGGTTGAAGAGAAAGTTTTATACAGAATGTTCAGTAACATATGATGAGTTAGGGAATGGATTTTAGAAAGACAAGGGCCAAAGTCCTACCCCCAACACTAAATGATCAGGTGTTTTCCACAAGTTCTTTAACATTTTTAAGCTTCTCCTTGCTCAGTTTTGGGATGGGGTTTAAACACAGTGCTTGTGTTTAGGGCTGTCGTGGAAATTGAACACGGGCATACAAGAAGACCTGTCATGGGAGCCTGACATGGAGGAGGCCCTTCCCATGCTGGCCCTTAGCGGTTAGTAGGGTTCTTTGTTTCCTTGCTGCCATTTCCAATTGTGTACTGTGTTTTTTTCTTTAAAGTAGTAACTTTAAAGTAAATTGCACATAAGTTTTCTGTGCCTTTCTAAGACTGTCTGACTTTCTTCTTCATAACCCAAGTGTCTATGGATGTAAGGGTAAATAGCTATGCTAAAAGCACAGCGTGATGGCAGCCTCTCCCAGATCCTGTCGACCTAAGAATATCTCAACCCCGGAAAAAACCCATTAACAGCCATTTGTATGCAACCCTGCAGGTAGCCCCCTTCCACTC
>CAUYQV010176294.1:0-87607 GCA_963574575.1 Galagoides demidoff | reverse complement strand
GACAGTGAGATGATTATGTAACCCCTGTGAAACAGAACATCAACCTATTGTAGAAAAGGAAGGCTGGGGTGGCTCCTGTGGCTCAAAGGGGTGGGGCGCTGGCCCTATATGCCAGAGGTGGCAGGTTCAAATCCAGCCCTGCCCACCCCAAAAAAATTAAAAAAAAAAAAAGAGAGTTCGAAACCCTGAGCAAGAGTGAGATCCTGTCTCCACTAAAAATAGAAAAACAACTAGCCAAGCATCCTGGGGGGGGAGGTGCCTGTAGTCACAGCTATTCAGAATGCTGGGGCAAGAGGATCTCTTGAGCCTAAGAGACAGAGGTTGCTGGGAGCTGTGCCTCTATGGGACTCTACCCAGGGTGACAGAGTTAGACTTTTCTCAAAAAACAAAAAGAATTTTTAAATGACACAAAGAACAAAATTTAAAATGGACATAAATTCTAATGGCTAAACACATTTTATTTTCACAAAGAAGCAAAAGGATGGCAATTCTGTTTCCATTTCAGAAAGGTTCCAAGCTTATCAGTTAGCAAAAGAGACCGCTTGGAAGCAGATGACATCAGTGGAATGGCCCATGGCTTTGTGTTTGAACTTGGTAAAGCACACTGACCTCATCAGCAACAGAGGGCTGTGCCTCAGTGGGGTGGGAACCTGTATGCTGTAGCAGGCACTCCCTTGGGGTCAGGCCTCTCGCTGGTCACTTAACATTCTTTTCTCGTATGTTGTAGAATATAGCTCCTCATGCTCCTAGACAAATCAAGGCTCACAAAGAATCAGTAATTTGCCTGAGGTCACAGAGCCAGTCAGTGGGAGGTCTGAGATCTAAATCCAGGTACTTTTGGTTTCATGGTCCCATTGTAATCAGCCATCATTACTGACCTTATCTACTGGTTAGATCATGATTGACCAGTCAGCCTGAAAAAACTCAGGTTCCTTCTTCTAACTCTTCCAGGTATTGAGACTTCAGAGCTAAACTTAGTGATTATATTCAAAAGGCTCGAATTAAGTACCGCACTTGACTTTTATCTCCTATTTAAAATTAAAGTCATACTGTCAAAGCTGAAAATCTGTAGTTGACTTGCTTGTATTTTGTGTATTTGGGGAAATATGCTTCTAGGTAAAATTATTCATTGCCTAGGATAAATTAAGGCTTGCTCAGATGATAAAAGTGTTTCATCAGCACTGAGATTATAGCTTCTTATTTAATGAGATGCAATAGTTTGATTTTGGCTCTATAAAATTTTCTTGAAAGGGATTTTCCCCAGGTTATCTTTGCATGATGTTCAGTCTGTGTCTCGAGAAAGTGACATTTCATACTGACAGCTTTCTCCAGGCAGAGGGGTGAAAAGGCTTTCAAGCTTTATGAAGATGAAATGAATTTTTTTTGGTGGGGGGGAATAGGGGTGCTTGATCTCCAAGTACAAATGGTGACTGCTGCCTTCCTGAGTGATGCTCCTTCTAAAGCTATACAAGGGTATCTGGATTTGATGCTTTATTAAATCATGATTCTGTTCAGCTCACTGAATAACTTACCAACTTTGTAAAAACTCTAGAAATGAAAAAATCAAACTCCTGTTTCAGAGGCACCCAAAAGAACACTCAGTTAAATATGATGATCATTATCAGACAGTCCCCCAAGGCATAGATTCCTCTTTCTCAAAAGTTTACGGCTGAATTTGACTGTGAAAGCATTGGCCTGCATTTGTGTGCTGTGGCAAAGCTAATATTACAGGCCTCCTTTGGCTGTGGGCAGTGCCTGAGAACTGAATTACATTAGTATTCATCCCCCTTTTCCATGAGAAATAGAAAACTAGTAACTCACAGAAAAGTTCAGGTAATTTGATGTGAAATATTGATCCATGTATCAAAATCTGTAGCTGCGCTCTCACTCTGCATTAGATAAATCATTGTCAGGGACCTTTCTGACACTCAAAGAAAAATCGTCTCCTGGATTCAAGGAAAACATTATTTTATTCGAGTGTATTTTTATAAAATCTGAGAGCTAATGGCTTTCACCTATAGGGATAAAACCCTACGAAAACATTTTCCTTGCCAACAACGCTAATGAAACAAACCAGCTGTTCTTTGTTTAAAGACAACAGCTTTCTGGGGAAGGTAAGGAGTTGTTTTACTGCTACTTACCAAACCGGTGTTCCTTCTCTGCAGGGAAGGGCCTGGTCTTGTCTGGCTGGGCGTAGGGTGGGGGTGGGGGCGGGGGACTTAGGACAGGCCTGGTGTGGAGCATAGCAGCAGGCATTCCATCCTCCCAGCTCATGCTCCGATTATAGCTGGAGAGCATCTGGTACCGGGTCTGCTGTCAGGTGGGACAAATGGCTTAGTGTTTGTGTCTTGTCTTTTGCCTCCTGTCTCATTTGTTAACCCACAGGAGAAGAGGCCTGCTTGGAGGGGATCCTTCTCGTCTTTGTCTTGGATTTGTTGAGCAAAAGTCTGGTGACAGCGGTCACCTTGGAATGACCATTCCAAAGCACAGAAAAGATTTTTTTTTCCAGCCAAAGGGAATCTCTATTAATAGGGGTATTTTTACCTGAGAAAGTGGGACCACAAAAGAGCCTATTAGAGTGAGAGCTGGAAGAGTTCATGACATGGGCAGTGCTGTAAATATCTCCATACTGTGATACACTGAATTTCTATGACCTTAGGTTTTATGCACTTTACCTTATGTAAGTTACAGAAAACAACAAAAACTTACTAATGGTTTCTGGTAATCCTGTAGCTGCCTAAAGCAATCCCTGAACGTTGCCATGTAGAAATGTGGGCACAAGGCGTTTGAGGATAAAAAGCTATGATTTAAAGGGTATTCTATTCAAGGCTGCTTCTAAGAGCGTCTGTTCATTACTGATGGGGAATGAACAGACGCTCTTAGGTTTCTGCTCATTTTTTAATTCAGTATCTGTTGAGCACCTGTCCTATGACAACGGGGATTCTAGGCACCCTGGATAAAACATGTGCCACAACAATCTTCCGAGTCCCTAACCTCATGGAGCTGGTGTGCACAGTAGCATGGGAATTTAATTCCGTTTAGCTGACAATTACCAGGCACCTATGCACCAGTGGTAGTGGCAGGGACAGGAAGGCATAGCTCTTGTCTTTAAGGACCTGATAATCTGGCAAAGGAGTTGTGATTTGTCTAAAAACACTTTTGATATGTGCGCTTGTGATAAGTGCAGTTTGCAGAAAAGAGATGGGGCTTCATAGCTAAGGGGGTTTAGTTCTCCTGAAGGTTCCCATTGTAGAAGTCGCCTGGGGTTTGTGTGGAAGCGAGTCTTTCTCTTCCTCCTCCCTGCCCTCCGGGTATGGTCACTCAGCTTAGTAACTCGTGGCTGTACAGCTTTCTGGTGTCTTCTGTCCCTCCCCTTCTTCCTGCATATACCCGGAATGGTGAGTGAGTAGAGATGGGGACTAAGGGTGTTGGCGGAGAATTGCTCCAGATCTTTGCCCACCTCCCTGCCCCATCCACATGTGGATTGCAGTGAAATTTCATGCTGAATTCTGGCCAGCAGAGCCTAACCATCAGGTCAGGCTGTGACTGGTTACTCCTTCATGACTGCTGTAACCCCTTCACGAGCAGTGGGAATCCTGCGACCACCAGCCCTTCCCTACCGTGGTCCTTGGACCCTTCTCACACCACCCTTGTCACTTTGGGATTCCAGGTAGGCATTATACCTCCTATACCAGAAATGACATTTTCCTTTAGGTAGTTCTATCAATTCAGCTGATTTAAATCAATTGAAATGACTTATTCTTGCAGATTCTGCCCTAATTTCCCACAGACTCTGCACTAAACAGACTCCCCAACTTTTCCTCTGGGCCAGGGGTGTCCAGCCTTTTGGCTTCTCAGTGCCACATTGGAAGAAGTAGAGTTGCTCGGGCCCCCATTAAATACCACAAACAGTAATGAAAGCTGATGTGCAAAAAATAAAAAAAATCCATGCGTAATTTTTGTGAGATCGGCCACCACAGGTAAGCGAAGAGTCCTTAGCATCATCCATTATCTGAATGCAGCTGTGGGATCACAGGTTGGACACCACTGCTGGGGCATTAGCACCCTAAGAAAGGCAAACGTAGGACAGACTGTCTCCCGGTCTTTACCTTTCTACTGCCTCAAATACTTCTGTCCCCGCAGGCTGTGAACATGGCTCCCCCGGGGATTGCTTATATCTCATCACATAGAATGACCTTCCTCAAGCCTACAGTCCCAGGTTCTTCATGTTCCTCTCACCGTGAAACACCTGTAACTTAAAGCCCCTTCAACCTGTACTTTAGTGGATACTGCGAGGTTGTATTGCATATATAAAGCACCATCTTGGCCGCTGAGCCCTGGAGGGTGTTCAATAAAAAGGAATCAATCACCAATGTCATTATCACACAGGGTCATTCAGAGCTTAAGTGTGACGTGTTATGTCTGTGTACTTCGGTCTCAAATTTATTTCTGTCTGATTCTGTGAACTGCTCAAAGCAGGGCCTCATACCCGTGGGAATCTCTAGTGCCTGCTGTCTGGCCAAGGACGTAGTAGGTGTTCATAAAAACTTGAATAATGAAATGAAAAATGTGCCATTTTGCTATTTTGTAATAATTTTGTTTAAAAGTTTTGGGGAAAAGAACTTAAACTAATGTGTGAACCCAACTACTGCAGAGATTAGTTGAGAATTCTCATTATCTGTGGTTACTGTTTCCCATTAGTAATGGGCATAGACTTGGCAGTAAAAGTTAAATTAAACTGCCTTCCTTCCCTGAGCTGGTAGTATACTTGATTTTGCCCAAAAGCTAAGAAGCAAGCCCTGCACTTGTAGATAGTTTGAGTGCTGACCTAAACTCCTAATATTTAACCAGATCTTCCCATAGATTGTTAGTTCTGAGGATGTGGTTGGGGATTTCCAGGTGTGTGTGTGTGTGTGTGTGTACCTGTGATCTGGTTAGTGAAACTTTGATGACTAATATTCAGGGTCCTGCCACTAAGATGTGATGGAAATGCTTCAAGATGTTGGAGGATTCCATTACCACAGTGTTACCAGGGTAACCAGGGAGCATCAGACTGACTCTTAGGCCCGAAAACTGAAGGAACAGATCAGATATTCTCGCCTCTCCTTGGCACACTACATACAAATTGTCCTGATGGTATCATGAAAGTTGCAGAGTGGAGTTTAACGATTTCACTGGCCCTTTCTATCTAGAATAAAGTTCCATATAGCTCAAGGCCATTGCTTGATAATATTCTAGAAATTGTCTCTACAGTGACTTGGATACTCAGTAGGCATTTAATAGTCACAGAATAGATAAACATAGTCTGTTTCTGCAGGTGATGGTGAGTTTCTACTGTCTCCTTTGTAGAGTGTGTTTTTCTCCACAGAAGAGCCTTGACTGGAGGGTTAAGAGGAAGTGATAAAGGCGGCGCCTGTGGCTCAATCGGCTAGGGCACCAGCCAACCGTACACCTAAGGTGGCGGGTTCGAATCCCCAGCCCCGGCCCGCCAAACAACGATGGCTGCAACCAAAAAATGGCCAGGCGTTGTGGCGGGCGCCTGTGGTCCTACCTACTTGGGAGGCGGAGGCAGGAGACTCGCTTGAGCCCAGGAGTTGGAGGTTGCTGTGAGCTGTGATGCCATGGCACTCTACCCAGGGGGATAGCTTGAGGCTCCAACAAAAAAAAAAAAAAAAAAAAAAAGAGGAAGTGATAAGGTATTTTAACTCAGAGTTTCTTAATAGGATGCATGGAGTTTGGTATTAGTGGAAAAACTTGATTTGGCACCATTTGATGCAAGTGGACAGAAGTCATAATTAGAGTGCATGGCCCCGCCTCTGTGTCCGTGTGTGAATCGTCAGTGTCTGAAGCATGACGCAAGAAATAGCTCCTTTCCCTCCATTCCTAATACAGCCCCTCCCACCTCACCTTCATTTTTTTCATAAACCAGTGGCTGAAGCTATAGTGAAACTGATAAAACGTGACTAGCTTGATTTCATGTGAATTATATTTAAAAACTATAAAAACAAAATTACTGAATGCTGTGATATACATCTTAAGTTGGGTCCTATGGGCCTAATCTGCAAGAATTTTTTTTTTTCTTCCAACCCTAGGCAGGAAAGTGATTTCTTACTGACCTTTTCCTCGTTAACTGGCTCTTTGACTTCAGAGAACGGACTCTTCAAGTTGATCTCTATGTAGTGCAGGAGTTTTGAGAGCATGATTGGCAAGATTCTGATCATTGAACACTACCACAAAAAAAGGCGCAGTGCTATAGATCATTTAGCATAGCTTCACACAGCCCTTCACGTGAGAGTGTAGACATTAAAAACTAAGTTTAGTTTTTGATACTGGTTAAATATTATGATCATCTCATATCAAAATATGACATGTATTCAACTCAATAAGCACCTGCTTGTGATATGAAGTCTGATTTTTTAAAAAAAGGTATTGTAGACAATATTATATAAAAATTACACCTAATGGCCATTTTTAGCAATCATAGTGGAAATGCTATTCTTTCCTTTTTTTAACTTCTTCTTGACATACATTTGGTTTAAGGAAAAAAAAAAATCCCTCACCCTTAAATTGCATACCTGTGGGCGTCAGGGGCTGATCCCACCATTGTTTGTATATTTGTGTATTTAAGGAGTTATGTTTCATCACTAATAACTTTTGTTATTAGAACCTTACCCACTTTTTTTTTTTTTTTTTTTGGCCAGGGCTGGTTTTGAACCTACCACCTCCAGCATAAGGGGCTGGCGCCCTACTTCTTTGAGACATAGGCACCACCCATCCTTACCCACTTTAAAATATCAACACCCTGGGGTCAGCAGTTCCTAAAACTTTTCTTAGCCGCAACAACAGGTTGCTATATCTCAAAATAGCATTAGTATGTGACAGTTTTAATATAACATTGGAAATTTTATCCTCCTGTGCCTAAGGTGGCAATTCTAGACCAGTAACTTCTAGGAGTACAAAATGAACTCCCTCTGAATACAATAGAGAAATAAATTGACAATGTGCGGAAAAGTACTGACCTGTGGTCCCATTTATTTAAAATCTGTTTTGCCTGCTTAGAAAAAGTATTTCATTTAGTAGCTGGCCTCGGTGAATGCATTCACATTCTACATCCCCAGTTAAAACATTCAAGCACAGAGGAAATAGACTTAAGGTTAGTAATAGCTTCTCCTGCTGTTATTTTGAAGACTGGTTTGCTGTTACTGCTGCAGTGTATCTGGGATGTGCCTGCTGCTTATCACATTGTGTTCTCATAGCATTTGTTTTCAAAGAGATATTCTATTAGTTTCTTTCATCCTTTGAACATTCCTGACATCCTATTAATTACAAAGCTCAAAGGGAAAATGTACTAGTTGTTCTCAAACTTGAACCTGCCTCAGATTTGAGTCGGGGGATTTGTTGAGTTCGGGGATTTGTTGAATCAGATCACAGGGTCTTCCCCCAGGGCTTCTGCTTCAGTAGATTTGGATGGAACCTCAGAATTTGCATTTCCAATGGGCACTGAGGTGTTAAATGGGGTTCCAGACAAGTAGGGCTACTGTAACACATCACCAGAAGCACAGTGGCTTAAGACAACACATTTATTTTCTTAAGATTCTGGGGGCTGGGGTCCAAAATCGGTTTCAATGGACTAAGAAACCAGCAGGGCTCTTCTCTTCAGGAGGCTCTGAGGAGGATTCATTCCCTTACCGTTTTTGGCTCCCAGTGGCCGTCTGTATTCCTTAACTTTTGGCCTCTTCCTTCTTCTTGGGAACGCACTACTCCAATCTCCACTTCTATCATCCTGTTGCCTTCTTTTTTGTAGTCAAAGTTCCCAAGATAATTTCTCCATCTCAAAGTTCTTAATCACATCTGCATAGTTTCCTGTGCCATATAAGGTACCATTTGCAAGTCATAGGACATGAATATCGTTGGGAGTAATTATTCGGCCTGCCACACCATGCCACTTCCTAACTCATCTTCCCTGATCTCTTCGGAAACGCTCACTAGTATATCCTGAGGAAAATGTCATTTAGCGCATTTACAATTGGAGCCATTTCTCATGAAACTGGAGGTGATTTGCAGGTGGTAACGCACCTGCTTCTGCATTAAATGTTCATGTTCTCTTGGTGAAAAAGTTTAAATGTTATAACAATTTTTTTTATTAAGAACTCATATGGCATATAAGTTTTTTTGTATAAGATTCAGATGTTCCTTATCCCTAAAGAGCTTCAAACTGGTAGAAGGTATGACTTACTCACAAGTGTAGTTGATTGCAGCTGGCACGTGGTAAGTCCTGCAGTGGTAGTACCAATAGACCTCTAGGGTTGGGGAAGGGGGATGTGGTACTGAGCGTGAATGAGGAAGGAAGCGTCTGAAGATGGACACAGCTGGTGAAAGGGACGCATAGAAAGTGGTAAGCTGGAACTTAGAAGGTTGTCTTGGGGACAGAGGGAGAGTGGAGACAGCAAGTACGACGATGAAGGGGGCAAGTGGGGCAGACACCAAAGGCTCAGATTGCCAGGTCAAGAATTCAGCTTCTGTTTAGTTGAGAAAGAATGGAGAGGTGACTGATACTTGAACTAGAGCTGGAGAGGGGCCAGCAGGCTGCAGTATGAAATGAATTAGAAGTAGTGGACACTGGCGGCAAGGACACCTGTGCTCGCCACTCACCAGCCATGCTAGCTGTTACCTTGCCATTGGCCTACGTGCAGGTGGAAACAGGTATGTATCCATTGTGAAGTTACATTAGAAAAGTTGGCAGCAGCCCAATTTCAGAGGCTCCATCTTCACAACAAGCAGGAAATAGCAGCTGTGAAGATGTCAAGGTTTAACTTTAAAAGAGAGAAAAGAGGAGACAAGCAGAACATTTTCAGTGTATTAAAAATAACTAGTAACAGGGGAGAAAAGAAAAAATGAAAATTTTAAAAAGATTTCTTCTGGTTTCCCACTCCTCCCCCTCTTCTGCATCCCTCCCCTCTTATCTGACAAAAACTGTGGCCATTTCCCTTGTCATTCCTTTCCACTGCGGGGAGAAAGCACTTTCTCATTTAGGGTCTCTAACTTAGCAGGAGGGGGAAAATTAATCAAGCGACATTCACATTTCAGTGAAGAGAATGAATACCTTTTTTGGAGGGGGGGAATACTATTCCTTAGTTCACTTTTTAAAAATATTTATGCTTAGTACCTAATACAAATAATTTAAAAATACACTTTAGTTCTGTAGTATGTAGAGGAGAAAAAGCAGCTGATTTTAGAGAAAGAGAAAGAAGTGTCTTAAAGCACTGGTGCCACCTGCTTCCTCAGCTACTGCCTGGAGTGTACTGTGCAGAGTCCTCGTAGTGTAGTATTTCATGGAGCTTCTCCCCGGCCCTCTGAGGTTTATGTTATCACTCCAGTTAGAAGGAAACGTCTCAGAGAGGCTAAGTAACTTTAAGCAACAGCGCTGGGTCATCTGATTCTTGAGACACATTCACTGCTGTTAAATGCACCATGCTAGTGTTCAGTCAAATCCCCCAAAGCAGACCTAGTCTCTGATGTCACATCTTAACGTGGCTAATTTATAGTGGACAGATGGGAGACACATGATAAAATCAGAATAGTTTTAGCTTTCAGAGTGCTTAATTTCTGCTAAACGATCATAGGGTTTTCAGAAGTTTTATATTTTTTAACCAAAAGAAGATCTTACTGTACTAGAAAGTAGAACATTGCACGTTGTGATGGGATAGATTTGCTCTTTCCCCTGGTAGCAACTCTGTTTTACCAGCAATACACATAAACGGTATCACATACCCTTCCTAACTTGGCTAACACCTGTGGTGACGTAGTCTCTGTTCAAGTTATCTCCTCTTTCCCTTTCCTCTCTGAGACCCTGCCCTTCCCCACGCCTAACACTCTAGCTCCACAGAGGACTGTGAAGGGCTCTGTTACTGTGCTTGTCTCAGGATTCCCTCTCTGCTTCCCCAGACTGACTCTAAGCACCTTAAGGATAATTCCTGAAAAGAAATACTCCATAAGGAGTTGTTGAACTAGACCTGCTCTTTGCCCATTAGGTAGATGAGATTAAACTGATGGCATGCCATGTGAAGTAAGATATATGGACAAATTTCAAAAATATAAAAGGGACAAAAATAAATAGGGATGAGACACTTATTTCTATAAGATAGAAAGGAGCTGCTGTTGCACACAGTAATGGTGTGTCTGTCCTTGTGTGCTTGCTTCAGGTTTTACTCCATTGTTGTGAGAATAGATTGTAAAAGCCGTGGAAACATTTGTCTGTCTGGGTGGGAGATGGTATATCCTGATCACTTGTTATTTTTTGTTGGTTTGTTTTTTCCTGCAGACATTGGAATTAGTGTCTCATGAGGGGAGGGAAAGTGCAGGGTCACAAATGCCAAAGAGAGTCCATAGTCCCGACAGAAAGTCGGAAAGAAAGGTGGCCTCGGCTCCTTGACTGACTCACTAACGGAGCTTGTTACTGCAGCCTTCGCCCCCTGCTCTGAACACAGAGTGGCTCATCAGTTCTTAAGTCCTTTCTATTTCTTTGGCCCTACCTACCAACAAACAGGACTTCCTTTCTTCAAAAGGCTGAACTCCTCAAGCCTGTAAATCATCAGCCCACTAATTCATAGAGAAATCCCGGTGCAATGAAATCCACCCGTGTCTATTTATTACATTCCAGAGGTGTTACCTGGTTGCTTCTATCTGCTTCATCTTACTTGCACTGATTTTTTTTTTTTAATGAGGATTTGCCAGTATCTGCTACATTCAATTATTATTAAAATCTCTTTCACAACATTTCTGTACAACTCTGAATTTCGTTTTTCCTGCAGCCATATAAAGTCATTTTTACAAAAAGCATCAGCAGTTACTCGTTTCATACCCCTTGTTATCTTGTACCACTCTTCTTAAACAACATACAGGTAAAAATTGTTTCTTTCAGGATTGTGGAGCAGCTGGAGGAAAGTAAGTGGTGAGAGGGGGAAGGCAGGATATTGAGGACAGAAAATTTCTATTTATAAGTGCATGGCAAGGTCTTGGAGGCAAACAGTCTGTGCTGCAAGTTTTCCTAATTGGTGATAATTAGATTTGCTGACTACATTACAGCAACACGGAGATCGTTAAAGGGAAGGAATTGGATCTGCGACGTCTTGCCATGGTGCAGTTTTGTGCAGCAGTTTACCTAGGTTTGCTTGTCATGTGGTGGCAGTTTCTCCTCCTTTTCTTGTTAGTCGGATAGCCTTGTAGAGCAAAACCATGTGTTTTTTTTCCAGTGTGGCCATTTACATTCGTGTTAACTGTCCCCTCCATAGCCTTTGGGACAATTACACATGATTTCTATAAATTAAAGGGAAGGAGACATAACTTAAGATTTTTAAGGTGACTTAATCTGAGTCAGGCCTCACATATCTAAGCCTTCACCCTTTTCTAAATATGTATCTTTCGAGAGTGGCTTATGTCTGTTATTAGGAAATTCATGGAATAAAATTCTACTGTAATAGGGATCGATAATTTGTCACTGGTAAAGCGTATCTGTGTGGTACGTTGTTGTTTACAAATCTTTCTCATATACTATCTCTCTTTTTTCCCCCAAGGGGGCAGCTTCACAGCAACGCTTCTGTAATTAGACCTCATGTAATACCTATTTAAAAAAAAACAACAAACTTGTAAGTAATTATAAATTGCAGCCACATTTGCTGATGGGCTGTGATGACTCTAATCAAATAATGGAGCTTAGTTCAGGGAAACGAGTAGTTAGGGTCACTGGCGGATGTGTAGCCAGAAGCTTCATTAATCTGATAATTTTCACTCTGCTGCCAGTTGATCTCTGGATTTTTGCCCCTCTTCAGGTTAATAATCAAAACATTGCCTCTAAATATAGAATGATAGGAGCAAGTTATGAATAATTCTAAATTTAATTTCAAGAGCTAAATGTTCAGTTACTAATTTATCGCTTGGTCATAGGCATTTGGCCATGTTGCCATTGTCTGAGTTCAGTTCTCTTGTTTTCAATCTGGAAACTTAGGTGTATTTAATAAGCCACATAATTTATTAATGGGTCTACATCTTAAGCCCTTACCTGCTAAATAAATAGATAATTAAAAAAAAAAACAAGAATAAAGTATATTTTAAAAAGGAAAAAGTAATGAATTTCTAGTTTTTTTAACCTTTCTTTCTATTACTTGTATTTCAAGTTTCATTAGACTTAGCATTTGCACATAGGCAAAATAATGAGTAAGGCAAAAAGACAAAACCAATTTAATGTTAGGTAACAATAAAAATATCCCGGGAAATCTGCCTTTCCCCCCACATTAGGCACATAAGGAGCCTCTCGAATTCGTCTTAAGGGAATCACACTCTTCCCCTTTCTCACGCACAGATGCCCATTCACACTCGTTCAGTTTCATTCCTGTAAAAGTCAATGAAGAGTCATGTTGGAAAGACAACGCGTTTTAATTCTGTGGCAAAATATTTATTGTATTCCTTATCCATAGACATCTTTGTCCAATAATCAACCTTGACATGTATTGTACATTCAGATATGAGCAGTGAGTAATGAGCAAGAGAAGTCTGGCCTCTTGAGGGGGAACCAGGGGAAAGAGGTGTTTTCAGGTGGTTATAAGTAAGGTGACTAGGCCAGGCACAGTGGCTCACACCTGTAATCCTAGCACTCTGCGAGGTCAAAGCAGGTGGATTGTAAGAGGAGGCCAAAGTGGGCAGATTGCCTAAGCTCAAGAGTTGTGAGTCAAGAATGAGACTACTGAAAATAGAAAAACCAACTGGGCATTGTTGGGGACACCTGTGGTCTCAGCTACTTAGGAGGCTGAGGCAAGAGGATCTCTTGAGCCCAATAGTTTGAGGTTGCTGTGAGCTGTGATGCTACGGCACTCTACCCAGGGTGATAAAGTGAGTGTCCCATTAAAAAAAAAAGAAAAAGAAAGAAAATAAAGGTCAATATGATGGAAAGTTTGGTGGAGTTTATTTTGATAATATTATCGTGAGTATTAAAATAATTTAAAGGTTTATAAGTCCCTCAGAAGAAAAGTTGGGTACATGGACATAGTGTTTATAAATGTCTGTTTTTTCCAATGAAATCCAGAAGGGAGAAGATTCTAACCCGGGCTGCACAGTATGGCCTCCCCTAACTGCCATTGCCAATGGCACCACCACTTTTTTTGATGGAGACATTTTTCAACTAGATGGCTCTGACACAGTAATGGCCATCGTGACTGCATCAGGGAACTATTCATAAAACAAGAACATTGAGGTGCAGGTAGAATTTTTTTTCCTACAATACAAAAAAGGATTTTAGTTCCTTTGAAGGAGAAGATTTAAATGCGTTGTGTTAAAATTACATGGCCTGAGGACATTATGTGGTGTGCTATGCTTGTTTAATTATCTTAGATATTTGTGAGTTATTGTTTTCAATTATCTCTTAACGTTTATTGACTCCACATGACTGTTTTTAAATCTTCATCACCATTATTTGGCTCCCCTTGTTTTTATGCTAATCTAGGACATCTCTTCTGTGGACGACTGCAGCAGAGAATGGCATCTGCTGCCAGCAAAGCCAACAACCATGGCGGGAAGTCCTGCCAACACCAATAGTGAATTGGAACTTACAAACCCCTATCCTGGCAATATGCCCTGGGACATACAAAGTATTTCTCTTTATCTTTTTTTTAATTTATTTCAGATTAATATAAGGGTACACATGATTAGGTTACATTATCTGTATATCTTACGTAAAGTTCAAGTTACCGTTGAGCCCTTCACCCACCCAAGGTGTGTGCCATATACCCTTACATTGCGCTTGTTAGGTGAGAAGACACCCATCCTCCTCTGTCCCCCTCTGCCCTTCCCTCTTCCCCCCACTCAAATTTTAGTTGTGTTTTCTCTCCTGTGGGTATGTAGTTGTTTATCTTTTGTTTTCATTTTAGTATTGAGTACATTGGATACTTGCTTTTCCATTAACATGATACTTTATGCACCTCCATTCAGGTTAATACAAAGAGGTAAAGTCATCCTTTTGTCTTACTGCTGAATAGAATTCCAGGTATACGTATTCCACAGTTTATTAGTCCATTCATGTATTGGTGGGCCCTCGGATTGATTCCACATCTTGGCAGAATTGTGAATTGAGCTGTGATGAATATTCCAGTGCCAATATCTTTATGGTAAAAATGACTTTTTTTCTTCTGGGTAGATACCTAATAATGGGATTGAATATTTCTCTTTAACAAATAGTTAGAAAATGATCTGCTTGAAAGTGATTATCAGATGGCCCCTTTTGTTGCCATCTTTATATGGAAAAAAAAAGAAATTGGATGAGATGTTGCCAGTTACTAGCCATTGTGTAATGTCTTTCTCATTATATAATCTTCCAACTCAATTTTAAAGTTTAAACCTTTGGTTTTAGATTACTAAGCACTTAAACATTTAAACTTAGATTCTTGATGCATCTCAGGAATAAAGATTTGAATGTCTAGGAAAAGACATCACAAGTTGATATAATAATATCAAGTAAAATGTCACATAAAATTACACAGATTTTGTTTTTAGTTATCGGAATAAAGTGTTAAAGTCAAGGTTATAGATAGTATCAGTCATGAAGGTCTGTGTGCTGACTGGACATCTTAAAAATACAAGCCACAATTCATAGGGCGTGACCTACAGAAGGTGCTAGCCACCAGCTAATAGTGGAATTTTGTGGGAAAGTACATTTTATATCATGACATTTCAAGTCCTGTTCCTTAAATGTAAATGATGGCCCCAATGCTTATCTCATGCTTTTATAGAACACTTTACTTTTGCCAAAGTGCTCTATAAACTTTATAACAGGTAATACATTCTTTTTTCGGCAATACATTCTTATTAACAATAGACATTTCTCCAAAGGAGACATAAAAATGGCCAGGAGACATAGGAAAAGGTGCTCAACATCACTTTTAATTAGGGAGATGCTAATTAAATAGCATTAATGCTAAATGAAATACCACCTCATGCCTGCGAGGATGGCTCTCATCAAAAAGATAGGAAATAACAAATTTGGTGAGGGTATGGAGAGGAGGGAGCCCTGGTTCACTGTTGTGAGAATGTAAACTGGTACGCATTCTGGAAAACAGTATGGAGAACCCTAAAGAAATTAAAAATCATGCTGCCGTATGACCCAGGCTTCCCTCTTCTGGCCATGTTCCCAAAGGAAATGAAATCATCACCTTTAAAGACATCTGCACGGTCATGTTCCTTGCAGTATTATTCTCGGTAGCCAAGCTATGGAAACAACCTCAGGGCCACTGATGGATAAATGGATAAATTGTGCATATATATACAACAGAATTGGATAAAGTGTGCATATAAATACAACAGAATATTATTTTATTTATCCTCGGAAAGGAGATAATCCTATCAGTTGCCACAACACAGCTGGACCTTAGAAGACATTATGCTAAGTGAAATAATCCAGACCCAAAGAAATTCTGTGTGTGAAATCTTAAAAAAAAGATCAGATATTCAAAGATAGAGAATAAAACAGTGGTTCCCAAGGTGAGGTAGCGGAGGGAGATATTGGGAGAGGTTGGTCAAAGGATACACAGTAGCAGACGTGTAGGCTGAAAAAGCCTAGAAATATAATATACAACCTGAGAACTGTAGTTAATAACACTAGATTAGGGATTTAATGTTAAGTAAGTAAATTGTAGCTATTCTTGTCATACAAGAAACTATGAGACAGAGGCTATGTTAACCTCCCTCCAGTAGCAGTGCAGTTATCTGTATGTATCCCGTAGCATCATATTGGAAACCTCAAATGTATACAATAAAACTTATTAAAAATAAAAAAGGACAGTATGCATTTTGGCCTCCAAGTCTGTGGGCTGGTTGTTGATTTTTAGTTTTATCAAGGCTAACAGACCTTTCCCTCTAACTAGGTCCCAGAGAGTTGTCAGGAAGACAGATTCTGCCTCGATGGTGGCAGCTGCTTACTCCAAAGCAGCCACTGACACAAAGATACAAACAAGCATTGCTTTACGTGAGGTTCAAGGAAGGGGCCTAGGGCTTGCCAGAAGGCAGGGCTGTTCTGTTACAAGGTGGAGGTTTTGTAACCTTTAACTGATAGGGTATGTGGCATAGTGCAACGTGGTAGTTAAGAACATGAGCCCAGCCAGTTTGCTGGCCTTAAGTCTCAGTTCTGCCATTTACTAGATGTGCGACATGTGCTGCAAGTTACTTAACTTCTCTGTGCCTCAGTTTATCTATTAAATTAGATAATTGGACTAGGGTAAGAGAGTCATTGTAAGAATTAAATGGGCAAGGTCCAGTCTATGGTTTATACTCGGTATAAATAATAATACAAACATACATAACTGTCTACAATAAGATTTCTCTTTCGGGGGGATTGGGGTTCTTGAGGGAAGTCCAAAGAAGCAGGTTTGGATTGTCCCATGTAGGAGAACTTTTAGGTCTCTTCTGCCTTCCTCTTGGTGTGATGGGACATATTCAGGGTGGTTTTCTAAGACATTTCCTGGCTTTGTTTCCGATTACTTCCTTACTGACTGTAGATGGTCGGTGATTCTCTCTAAACTCTGCTCTGTGGCTGGGCTCGAGGGAACTCATTGCTGGGGTGTGGGAGTCTGCGCCCTGCCAGCAAAGGCCCCGTCCCTAGTATTGGCATGCTCAATGCCTGAGCAAAGGTTCAGATGGGAGAAAAATCAAGAATGGCCGTGCAAATAGCTAGCATGGAACTATGCTGAAGTTTGTCTAGTGTTAAGTCATTTACTTCTCACCAAACCCTAGAGGGCACATCAGGGAACTAAAGCTCATAGAAGTCAAGTAATTTGCCCGAGTTGTTGCAGCAAATCGCGAGGTGGCACCATGATCCGAATTTAGGCATCTGGTTCCAGAGCCAGGCTCTTAAACCGAGATTCCCAGTCTTCGGGACTGAACTGGCCCCTTCAAAAGTGCTTTTATCAATTCTTTTGCTGTGGTGGCATCAACTTCAATTGGGGCTCATTATGAGAAGCCTTATAGGACCAGTCATTGGATGTTATGAGAATAATATTAGGACATTCTGTGTCACACAGGATCCTCCTTGTGTGAGGACTCCTAAGAGAAATTTCCCCCAGTTCCCAATTCTCAGAATAGATAATTTCCTTGAGCAAACTTCTCTGCTTTTATTTCCTAAACATTGTAAACTTGTTTCTTTGGAGCTAACCATTAGAAAGCCAATAATCTTTGCAGCCCTGCCCAGTTCGTCATTAGAATTTGGTCAGACTTGCCTTCAATTTGTCCGTACCTTTGCTTTTGTTTTGATTTCATTTTACATTGCCAAAGTCACTTTTAAAATTCAAATTATGCATACCTGTGGAAAAATATTCAAACAGCACAGAAAAGTATAAAAATGGCACATCTTCCCTCTCCCTCACACCACTTCTACCCCTAGAATATAAGTGCTTCTTGTGTTTGTAGAGATGCTTTCTTTATCCATAAGCAACATATAGGTACATTATTTTAAGTAATGGAATCATGCCAATATACATCGTTCAGCACATTACGGGTTTTTAATTTAAAATTTGGTTTTAAGTAGGGAAATCATCATACGATGTGTCAATAAAAGAAAGGTTAATATTAACCCCCAACCATTATTTCTCATCTCTCCAGTGTATCCCTTGTTAATACTCCCCATGTATGTTCCCAAGGTGCCTTATCTTAATTATATTACCTATTTGCCATATTGTCTGTTTTTTTAATTAACTGAGCTGTGAACTATTTGCAAACCTGGATTGTGGTTTGGTCATTATAATGTCCCTGGTGCCAGATTCACTGACTAGCACACAGTGAACATTAGTGTGCAATTAAAGTGATCACCCAAATGGCCTTTTTTTTTTTTTTTTTTTGTGACAGACCCTCACTTTGTCACCCGTGCTAGAGTGTCATGGCATCATAGCTCACAGCAACCTCAAACTCCTGGGCTTAAGCGATTTTCTTGCCTCTGCCACCCAAGAGGCTGGGACTATAGGCACCAGCCACAATGCTTGGCTATTTTTAGAGACAAGGTCTCACTCTAGCTCAGGCTTGTCTCGAACCTGTGAGCTCAGATAATCCACCCGCCTTGGCCTCACGAATGCTGGGATTACAGGCATAAGTCACTGCACCTGGTCCAAGAAGGAGCTTTTTGATGAAGAAATCAATGTCATTTTCTTCATGTAGAATATTCTACTAAAGGGCTGAAATGCAGCCGAAATACTGCACTATGACATAAAGTCAAAAAAAGATTATTTCCTACAAAATAGAGGAGAAAATTTGGATAGATACGTGAAACTGCTCTGCTGTGAGAGAGTATCTCTCTGTTGCCATCATCACAGCAAGGGCACATGGGTCCTCAAGTGACTGTGGAATATAAATGAAAATTCTGTGCGTGTTTACATGGCTGGCTGGGAAATTTACTGTGTGCAACATTCGCCAAATATCTATTGAGCAGCCTCTGCTGAGGGGTCCCCGGGCTTAAGTGCAGTCAAGTTATTCCTTGTGTCCTTGAGGCATCCGCAAATAAGGAGAATCTAAAACCTAGCTTTACTGTGCAGCCCTCCCTTCCCGCACACATAAAAGAGATCCGAGAGCACCTTCTTTGTTATCATGCCGCCTAGTTAATTATCATCTAATGTGGTTTTGTTTTTTCCTGCTAACAATCTCTCCTTTTAGAAGCACACTCCGATAATCATTTCATCTATATCTTGCATTGCCTTATCATAGCGAGGCTTTCATTTCTTTGCTTTTCCCAAGACATGGGGTGGAAAAATGTTTTTACAACGCAGAACACATACATGATAAGAAAAAATTTGTTCGTGATGTATTTTGACCACTATCTGTGACTTTTAAAGGAAGTAAAAAGGAAACAGGAAGTAAAAAGAAAACCTTTTATTGGAATGTCTTTTCTGTGAGAAATACGATGACAATGCTGTCGTTATCCTCGGATATCCATTTTCTCTAAAGGTTTCACACAGTCTGTTGCTATCACATTGTGGTTTTCATTCTTTCCTTTTGAAAGAAAAACCTATCTGTGCTTTTAAAAAAATAAAGAAGAGGCAAGTTTGCATATTGGACAGAAAATATTTGGCCTGGGAGCAATTTCCAAAGTGGCTATCTCTGTCCTAGAGTCCGTGCTTTGTGTGCATTAAAATTTAATGTTTAAGTAGAGGTTGTAATAATTAGAAATGGCTCCTGGTTTTAACACAGCAGAACAAAGAAGTAAGTATGCATTTTATGTCCAGACAGGAAATCTATAAGGCATCTTATCTAGAGTGGCAGTGGGAGGGTGAGGGGGGGTGTTCATATGCACCCAGGGCAGTCTGGGTGGCTACTTAGCCCTGGCAGTTCTGCGGTATCTGTGTCCCTAAGGATGGACTTGTGACTCAAGAAAAGAAGGGAAAAAGAGAAACAAACCAAATCCAAATGTCATTGCACCCTAAAAATGAACATGCTAGAAAAAGGCTTATTTAAACTTGCTACCATTAATGTTCCTAATTATATTTTTAAATGAAACGAAGATTAGGAAACCATTTCAATTAAGCGTGTAAGATTACCTGCTAAAGAATTATGGGGTCCATTAATTATAAAGAATTTTCCAAGTACCAAATGTACCATTTGTAGGCAGGCGATAATTAACAAGTTATGGGCAATAAGTGGGAAGGAGCACAGTGGTTCATATTACTCATCTCTAACTGACAAAACCCTTTCCCCTGTTAAGATTAGGGGAACACACTTTTCATTGCTTATCTTGTGCTCATGTTTCTTCTAGTGATTCATTAGTAGTTTGGAGGGTTATTGTTTTCCTAGAGCAAGTTTAATTCTGACATTTTCACTACTCAGATTTGGAATTAGATTTTTGTCTCTCTCGTGCATTGAGGGCAAGCAATGTAAAGTTGTCGGGGCTATTTAGCTAAGAATCAACAGCACCTTTGAAAACTGGATCCCTGTAGAGAGCCAAATACACAAAAGTAACAAGATCTGGAAGCATTAATGCTGCGTGGATTCCCAGTGCAATGCTGCCTGCAGCTGTGTGCTTAATGGACAATGTTACATTGGTGGTGCATTTTCATGGTCAGAAAGATCCTTTTTTTATATTACATTGCTAAGAATCAAAGGGAAATTAGACTATTTTTACCACAAGAGTTATGAAAATGTATTGGCTTACCGAAATATTTCTTTTAAGTAAGAGTATTCTGTTCTCTAATAAAACAGTTGGCAAAGTATCAGGGAGGACTATTACAGTAACAGAGTTCTCAGATATAATTATCCTCAGCTGAGATGCTTGAGCCCTGGCACACCATTCAAGGCTGTCACTAGTTTTTAAAATTATATACAGTCTCTCATTCTTATAAACCTGGCTTTGTTTTCATTTTTGCTAATTTGTATTCCATCTTGTTTTACCCTTTTTTTTAAAAATTACCTTAAAAAATTATTTTGGAGCCAATATTTTGCACATTCTTTGCTATGTTTTATTTTTAATGCTTTCCGGATTTTACAAAGTGGTTTTCTTTCTGTTAGTACAATTGCTGGAGAAGGGAGAGCATTGCTGGTGAGGGCTGGGGACAGGGCAGTGTCTGAGCGGTGCTAGCAAAGGCCCTGGAAGGAAAGCTAGACCCAGAGACTGGGGTTCCCCAGACCCCGCTGGGGAGGTCAGGGACCACAGCATGAAGTCTTCGGAGCTTCCTGCCAAACATGTTGCTGAAGTGTAGAAGATACTAACTAGCTATTGAAATGAAGATTCAAACATGCCATGAAAACTGGTCAGATATAGCCAAAAGTACCAAAATAAGGCTGAGGAGTTTAAAAAAAAAAACAAACAACTTTCCAAACTAAGCTAGGACCTACATTCATTCAAACCTTTAGGAGGGTGGTGACATTTCGTGGGGGTTTTTGGTCTGTTTTTAGCACCGTGTGGTTTTCTTCTTTCAAAAATCTTATGCTTTTAAGCTACTGACACTTATTAATGCTTCCTCACCACTGTCCATTTAAAAACTTGCATTGTATTTTTTTTCTCTTTCCAAAGTTAAAGGTGATAGTACTTTTTAAAATGCTTTGTTAGTTTGGTGACTCACGGCTTTGGGACTTTTGGAATTTTATACAATTAGGGATTATAATTTTAAAAAGACATAAAAAATGATAGGAAAATGCAAAGGCAGTCACTAGAACTGCTACCGGAATGCAGAATCAAATAATTATAATTTTTATTTATTTATTAAGTCATATATACATAGATCCATGATAATCTTAAATTCAACATTTTCTATGTAGAGATTTGAAACTATTAAAGATGTCATTTAGAGTATTGCTCTGTTGTCGGCATCAGCTGGCAATGATGATAGTTTTTTAAACTATCGTTCATGTACATATGTTACATGGTAAATGTTTTCCTGTATTTTTAATATTTGAAAATACTACTTTAACTGCTGCATTAAAAAATCACGTGTGGTCTCACTGTAATTTACTTCGGTATTTTAGTAGTTATATATAATGCAAACTTACGAAATAAAATCCCAAATCTTCACTCTTAAAATTTATTTGCTATGGGGTGGCGCCTGTGGCTCAAAGGAGTAGGGCACTGGCCCCATATGCTGTAGGTGGCAGGTTCAAACCCAGCTCTGGCCAAAAACTGCAAAAAAAAAAAAAAAAATTATTTGAACTATTGCCTTTGAAGTAATTTGGATCAGTTTTTTTTTTTTTTTTGAAGGCTTCTTTTCAGCCACAAGTCAGCAACCATCCCTAATTCTTCCTCTCCCTGCAACTACAAAATCGTGCAAACAGAAAGGATCCTTCTGCATTTCCTGAGAGTTGTGGGTGCACCATTCAGGCCGGCAGATAGGCGAATGGCCATTGCGCTCCTCCCTGTTTCTTGGCTGGACACACAGCTGCAAGCTCAACAACCTGTGCCCCACAGCCATATCTCGTCCAGGGCGGTTTGGTGATTAATACACTGGGGAGAAGTGTGCCGGGCGGGGAGTGCCTTCTGAGGGGGCTCTTCTCTGTCTCTTCCTCCTCCCTCCTCCCAGATGCGATGGCTCTGGCAGCTTTCTTGGGCCTTACAGACTAAGTCCACACATTATGGAGTGGCGTTACAGGGAGGCGGTAGAACCCAGGTCTTTGATGACATTCTGGAATAATGAGAGCTGCCTAGGGTCAGCCCTCTGCAGACCGTGATGAGTGAATCCCTGCCTCTACACAAGCCCCTGTTCTGAGTTTTCCTGCTCTGTGCAGCCAGACGTAACCCACACTCACACAGTTGGCTAACTGTCTTCTAGGATCCTTCAGCATTATTTTATAATACACAGGATTTCTTGACAGAAGTGAATAGGAGGGTAAAGGAAAAGATAGTTTTTTATTAGTAAACAATCACAAATTCTACAAAGGCTTATTTTTCCTGAAGTATTTAAGTCTCTACTTAAGGTATTTAAATTTTAGACTTCCCAGGATACCAGCTTCTGGTCTAGCATTTCAAGAAAAAAACAAAATCAGCAGTTGAAATATGACTAAGTAAGATAACATAAAAGTTACTCAAATATGTATTACCATTTGCTTAAGTTCTCGTTTAGCAATAATTGATAGATTAGAGGCCGCCTTTGGTGACTGAGCACTTTCTAGGGGAGCTCTCAGCACACACAGTGCCCTCAGATGGTGGGAACTACTCTATATCCCAGGTTAGCAGATGAAAAGATATGCCTAGCTTACCCCAATAACCCTGGTCCGTCTTAATTTGCTCTCCCTTTTCCTTTTTCTGATACACATAATAACCTCTCATTTGCTGTCTAGTTTACATCATCTATTGACTTATTTTTAACTGTCTCTGCGCAGTAGACTGTGACCTCTGAGAGGCCAGGGATCTTTGTACGTTCACTTCCTGCCGCATCCACAGGCCTACAGCAGTGACTGGTGTATAATGGATGCTCAACAAATTGTCACTGACCTGAGTTACGGATGTCACTTGCCTGAGATTACACAACTAGTCAGGGAACGGACTATCTTTGGATCTCATCTCGCTCAAAGAGTCATGTTCTGAATTATGGTATATTATCTTCCAAGATCCGTATTTTGTCTATTGACAATGTGCTATTCTAAATTAGTTATGAAAGGGCCTTTTATTTCCTTGCTTATTTTAATTTTTTTTCCTTTTTATTTCCTTGCTTTTTTTGTTTGTTTTTATTATTGAGACAGAGTCCTACCCTATGCCCTGAGCAGAGTGCAGTGGGCATCATAGCTCAGACTCAGGCCATGAGCCTCCCACTGCCTCAGCCTCCAGAAGCCACTGGGATTACAGGTGCTCACCGCAGTGCCCAGCTGGGTTTGTTTTATTTTTTTTAATGAGTCGGGGTCTCACTCTCGCTCAGGCACATGGCTTGAAATGGCTTGGAAGTTTTACAGGTAAATATCTTTTTTGAAAAAATTAGCAGTCTATATGTATACATGTATTTTTTAGAACAGTTTCGGAGAAAAAGTACAAAGTCCCCTTACATCCCTCAGTTACCCATCACCTCCACCGTCCAGTTTTTCTGTTATTAATGTTGTATATTATTAGGGTGGTATTTCTGTTACAGTTGGCAAGCCGGTATCATAACTGGCTAAGGTGTGTAGTCATTAGTCTCCATTCATTAGTGTAAGTCCTATGGATGTTTGTAACTTGGGGATTTACTATGATAGTCTCCATTCGTAAGTGCAAGTTGGATGTAAGTTGGATGTTTGTAATTTGGATACCACCTGTATAGAAGACCAGACTGCTGTGCATGAGCTGAGAAGTCACTGTCATAAAGGCCCAAATCAGTTCTCATGTTGTCAGTTCCATAATAACACATTTCTTGTGTTTATATTCTATTCTATCATGCTAATTAATCGGTAATATACATACATTCCATAATCTTTGTTAATCTTTGCCGTTACCAGCAAAGATAACAGTGTATGTCCCACAAAGCTGACAGAAATTTCCACCTATGGTGTGGATAAGCCTCCTCTGTTCCTCTATAGCTTGCCATTATTTTTCTCTTTTCATTATACACTGGAGAAGGTAAGCAGTGTATTTCTGTTTTAGGATTTGCTGTGTTTAATACATGGTTGGTCCACACTGTCCTAGTGGCATTTAGAAAATCTTTCAGCAGGAAAAGGCCAGACTTTATCTGACAAGGCGCTTTGTCAGTCTCTTGTCACACAGTTGAGGATAAACAAGTGGCCGCATCTCCCGTTCTGCTGACGGGGCTGTTTTATAAGTAAAGCGCCTGCGTGACCCAGTGGCTTAAAAGAAGTTTCCTTTAGTGCTTTTCTTCACCCAGCCCTGCCCTGCCTCATGTCGTACTCCTCTCTACCTTTATCAAGCATGAGCTATCAATTGTGCGCTATTGATTCTACACTCTCGATGTATTTTGCCACATAAAATTATCAGGGACTTGAATGTATTCATTTCTTCCTTTCCTGGCATAAAGCTCCTTTATTCCTATTATCTATTTGGTGAATTTTTCCTGTCTTTTTTTTAATCTGGTCTCTGCAGATAAAAGGTGCCACTGTATTATTCATCCAGCCCTGACAACTCCAGGTCTTCATTGATCCCTTTCTGTGTTCCAGATAAGCACAATAGAGTGAACAAAGGCTTCTGTTAATTAGCAAAGTATTGGAGTTCTTATCAGCTTGGATGTGCTGTATCGGAGGTCACAGGCTGGATCCTCAGATAGTCTTGTCTAGTGTGGGAAGTAGATGAGTAAATAGCTATTTGCAGCAAAATGAGTACATGTTATGAAAGCATGTGCATGGGGGCGTGGGGGGCCTGTTATGAAGTTATCTGGGGGACACTGAAGTGTGTGACTTAAGCTTAATGTTGGTGTTTGGTGGGGCCGCATGGCAAAGAGACAGGGATGTTAACAGACCAATCTGTAAAGGCAGGATGGTGCCAGGTTGTAAATTATAAATTGTTAATTTCAAGTTGAAATCATAAGGAGTCTGGGCTCTATTGAGTCATTAATTGGTATGGAATCAAATGTTTTTAAAGTGCAAAACAAGTGAACCTGGATTTCTAATTGTCTTCTGAACTTTGCATCATATCCCATAGACATCTCAAAAGCTCTTCAAGATCAAAACCAAACTTCCCATCCTCCCTTCCTTGTCATGCCTCCTCTGGCCTTCCCTGTCTTGTATATGAACCTCGTCATCTGCAGCAGCCAGCTAAGTGACAGATCTTGTGGTCATCTTCTCTTTGTCCTCTGTGCCATGGCCAATGGGCAGTGTATCCCAGTGTGAATGGCACCCCAGTTCATCCCCTGCTTTCCATTTTTAATCTAATCTTTTATTAACTTAGTACCATTTAACTACATTAATTATTCTTCAGTACACAGAGGTCAAGTATTTCACTTTATTGTTTCAGCACATGGGACTGAAATGCTACTAAATCTTTTTATAAGCTCAGAGTAATATGTATACAACACGCCTTTTAAGAACATTAGAAACAGGCTTGATGTGGTTCTCACGCCTGTAATCCTAGCACTCTGGGAGGCCAAGGCTGGAGGATCTCTTGAACTCAAGAGTTCTAGACTAGCCTGAGCAAGAGGAAAACCCCGTCTTAGTAAAAGTAGAAAAAATTAGGGAGGCTGAATTAGGTGGATTGCTTGAACCCAGGAATTAGAACTATTGCCGTAAGCTAGGCTGATGTGGTGGCACTCTTGCCTGGGCAACAAAGTGAGACTATGTCTCAAAAACAAACAAAAATGTTAAAAACAGTATCAGCACATTAGAAAGTCTCAGGATGGGCACTGTGCACCATTAAACCTCTCTCTGACTTTGCGTGTCCCTCAGTGATCCTCTCCATTGTATTAGTTAGGATTAGGTTTGGAACTACAGCTGTCAATCAATAATAGTGGCTTAAATAAGAAAACAGTTTGTCTCACATCCAAGAAGTCTGGAGTCTACCAGTCTGTCCATTATGTCATTAAGGGTATAGGGATTTTCTATTTTTCTGCTCAAATTCCATCTTCTAGATTATTTCCTGGTACTCCAGCCATTCCATCAATGGAACAGTCCCCCAAAAGTCCCCACTGCTGGGACTCCAGCCATTTCATCAATGGAACAATCCCCCAAAGAAAGAAACGTAGTTAAGTAAAAATTTGCTGTCCAGCTAAATCATTTCTTATAAAGTCGTGTTTGTGAACACCCCACACACCATTTCAACCTTATGGACCACTGTTGAGTCACAAGAAGGCTGAGAAAAGTCATCTTTGCTTTTTCAGAAGGCAGTGTGCTCAACCTAGTTGGGGTTCTGTCATTAGGGAAGAAAAGGGAGAATGATGTTGGTATAGCCAGCTGGGGCAGGGGAGGTTGTGGGGAGCCAAACAGCTCTCTGCTCAGGGTAGATAAAACAACCCTCTTCATATGGGGTGAAATAAACCTGTTGTTCCTACTTTGGGGTGTTTCAGGTCTAAGATACTTAGGCTGTGAGGCTGGCATTCGAGAAAGTATCTTCATTAAGTAAACTCACCTTCCAACTTTCTACTCTCCTACGTCAAGTCATGTGAAGTGTCAGACAGAAGCTTAGAACCTGAGTGTTGCTCTTCACAGAAAGCTAGGAACACGCTGAGCAGCTAACTAAGGTGGTGGCAAACTGCTGCTCCAGGAGCTCCTGCTGGACACACTGCATAGGTTTCAGCAGCTTATCTCAATGCGATGGTTTTCAACCCACAGATCAGTCACCTTGAGAGTTCATCAAACAGACACATAACCGGGCACCAACTCCCACAAAGTTTATGTTTTAATAAATGTGGAGACCATTCCAGGGATCTGTAAGTTAAAAGAAAAAAAATGTGATTCTGTTATGCATCCTTAACTGAAAATCATTGCCCTCATTAATGTACAGAATTTGAGTACACGTTTCCCAGGAATAATAGCCACCATGTAAAGTCACATGCTCCTGGGTTATTCAGAGATAAAATTAGGAGATTTTCATAAGTCAGTGGTTCTCAACCCCTTTAGGGGTCGAATGACCCTTTCACAGGGGTCACCTAAAATCATCACATACACTCCATACAAATACAGGTGTATGAAAATAATTTTATGGTTGTGGGTCACCACAACATGAGGAACTGTATTAAAGGGTTGCGGCATTAGGAAGGTTGAGAACCACTGTCATAAGTGATCTGGATCAATATATATGAATCCTGCCTACACTATCAGTGCAGTCTCTCCATTGAATTCATTTTTTATATCACTTACTTTTTTTATTATCTTTTTATCAAAATATATTGGGCTTGGGGTGATCTAAGGAATAGAATCATGACTTCCATTTCTACACTGTTGTTTTGTTTTAAAATGCTTGTCTCTCTCCAGAAGGTTTTATAAACTATCTTCCGATAATCATCACGATCATTTTATAGAGCAGAGAATTGAAACAGAAAATCATACTTTTAAAGCTCAATGTAAGTGAAAAAGCATTCAAAGGATTCATACAGAAAAGCAGCCAATTTGTTTGCATTTCCCCACTTTCATTTTCCAACTTATTAAAGAACACAAAGCTTGTGACAGATTTGAATTCCAATGACACTCCTATACCCCCACCACCACCTACGTCTCATCCCCACTCCCATCTCAGGGCTCTTTCCAGGAACCATAAATAAAAGTCCCAAGAACCACACCGAAGGATGCAACTTGCCACTCACACAATGACACACAGACTTATAAACGTAGGAAGAAGCAGTGAAGTTACTACCATTTTTAAGTTAAATTTTCTTCTCTTCTCCTCTTATATATGCCATATCCCCCTCTGGGTGGATAATTTATTTTATTTACATGTAAAGAAAGGTAGAAAGTAGAAAATAATGTGACCAAAACAGAAAAGTAAAAGTCACAGTGACAGAATGATTTCTTTGAGGTTTTCGGGTTTGTCTTTTTTATGAGACAGCGTCTAACTGGAGTAGAGTGCTATGGAGTCTTAGCTCACAGCAACCTCAAACTCTTGGGCTCAAGCGATTCTCTTGCCTCAGCCTCCCTAGTAGCTGGGACTACAGGTGCCTCCCACAATGCCTGCTGTTTTTTTTTTAGAGACAGGGTCTCGCTCTTACTCAGGCTGGCCTTGAGCTCCTGAGCTCAAGCAATCCACTCCACTCGCCTCAGCCTCCTAGAGGTTTTTGCTGAAAAGTCACCACTGCAGGCAGGCTGTCCCTGTCTGCTCTGTCAACATCACCTACCCTGCACACCCTCTGACATTTCCTATTCCCTTTTCCTGTTGCATTTTCTCTCCTATAACAGAGTCTGTATTTTTGCTTATTTCCATTATATATTAGCAGTGTCTTCCACTAAATAAGTTTTATGAGAGCAATGATTTTCTATTTGTTCATTCCCAAATCCCTGGCACCTGGAATGCTGCTGGGCACAGAGCAGGTGCTGGATAAAGGAATTTAATTGAATGAATAAATGAAAACACATTAGAACTTAATTGTCCTAGCATTCAGTTTGATTATTTTTATACCACTTGTTAAAGTGGTGTCATTTAAATAAATATACTCTGAAACTAAGGCAGTGCTTGGTATGGCTGACCTTATGGTCTGTCTTGCCACTGTTGGAACTTGTTACAGTTGCCAGTTTTCTCTGCATTTAGACAAGTTTTGGTTACTTTTTGGTTAGACTAACTGTAATTTTCCTCTCCTTGGGTGTCCTCTTAGTTTTTCTAGAGACAAAATTATAGTGAGTCTCATTAAAAAAAGTTTGATGTTACAATGAATAGATTCCTTTCTATCTTGGATTAAATTTTGTTCACTGGAACAGTAACTGCATTTAATACAATCCTGTTATTATACAGATAGGTAAAAGATTTTGTTATATTTGTAACCAATGACATATGAAAATGGGACCATTATTTCAGGATTTATGTTCTAGAATCAGAAGTTTAATTGACAAATTTGCAGTTTATTATAAAACATGTATTTCTTGAATTGGTGTAATTTAAGTACTTCAAACTGAATTATCCCTGTAGGGTAGAAATACTTTTACAGTGACAAAATCACCTTCAGTTAGAATATCTTAGAAACTCTAATTGGAGGCCTAAAATAGCACTGGTATTTAGCTCAGTGATGCACCTATTAAATAGTAATTACACTTTAACTTGATAGGAGTTTCCCAGGTAATGTTTCCCAAAGATGGTGGAATGGTGTGTCTTCTCACCTCAGTTACTGAGGTTAGTGGCTTTGGAGCAAATACGATGTCTTGGTCTTGTGGCCGTATCCCATGTAAGGTTGCCTCTTACACACACACAGGCATTCTGAGTCATATCCCTTGGAGGTGAATGTAGATTAAAATCATGAAATCATTTGTGTATCTTAGCTTGGAGGCCGATGGTTCCAGCTTGATTCAACTTCATGGCCATTTTCGGGATTGCCGGTTTCTAGTGATGACTTGGTTTTCACTTGCTTGCTTAGGCAAGTTCAATAATTGATAGTTTTTATGCCTGAATTATTTTTTAAGTAATATGTTAAACCCCATGACAGTATGAGCCAAACTATAAGAACGTAAACATTGATGGGTTGTAGACTCAGAGGTTTAGGTGTTGGAGTAAACAAAGAAGCATTCCAAAAATATGGCAGGAAATAAAAAGGGACCTGGTTCTGCCTGGTGTATTCTGTTGGCATTGGTATAGGTTGGTCAGGGAAGTACTGTAGCTGCTTGGCTGTCTAGTTTTGGTTTCTATATAAATAGAGAGATCATTTGAGATTAGATTTTCAATATCATTATGGTTTCATTAATCACCCAGTCATTCTGTCTCATTGATTTTAAGAGCTCTTAATTCATTGAGAGGGAAGCTTTATCTTATATTTAGCAAACCTCTTCTGTATTGCTGGTTCAGCTTCTCGATATAGTTCAGTTGCATTAATCTGTCTCACTTGCATCTTGCAACTCCTCCCCCAGAAATGATTACACAATTTTGGAGGATTAGAAGCTGGGAAAACAGCGAGACTGGCTTGATTATAATCAGAAACTGATTATCAAAACTTAACTGCCTGAAGATCAATTTCTTCTTTGTAATTATCTCAGCAGCTCAAAGGAAAATTTCTCTATCCTAATTAGAAGATAAATAATATATAAAGATGTTCCACTTGTTTAAAGGGTATAGTTTGATTAGTTGTCTCATTAGTATTGCGTAATGATAAACCAAATTTTGATTCCCTTTTGAATTTTAATATATGAAAACAGCTTTAAAGAAAGGAGAGGTAATTATTTTCCTAAACTATCAATTTTTCATCAGTGTTTAATTTAGAAAATTAATGTTTAATACTGAACATAATATAAAACTTGAGCCTTACAGATAGAGGATGCACTGGGAAGCAGTTACTCACTTGATGAATTTTATTCAAACATTACAAAATTGGATGAAATGAGCTTTTTATTGTCCTGATTAGTATTAATTCTCTGATTGTGTTTAATAGAAGTGACTTAATATGTTAGTGATTCAAGAAGTCTATATTGCAGTAGATAATTAGGTTTCCTACAAAAAGAAGAAAGGGATAGGTTATTCTATGATTCTGGGTTTTTATTCTTGGGGTCAGAGTCAGCTAGACTGTGGTCAGAGCATAACAAATCAGGATTTGTCTTCAGGAGGAAAAAAAGCCAAAGAGGGTTGTGAAATCTGGGACGTGTAAAGAAACCTAGAATTGTTCAGTCCAGCTCCTACTTCTATGCATGAGAACCCGGATGGGTGAAGTGACTTGCCCAGTGCCTCACAGCTGGTTAATGGCAGATTAAGGCTTGAAAGTGGGGCTGCTATGCCTTACTGTTTTTGTCCTGTTTCCTGTTCCTTTAATAATTCTAGGGATTGGGGGATAAAGGCACTTTTTCTCTCTCGACTTCTTAATCCCTCTGCCATTCATTTTAAAAAAAAAAGGTGTTCTCTATTTATGTAATGTTACAGGTATTTGGCTACGTTTCCAGTGTCTGAAACTTGAATTCTCCTGCATCATTCTTAAATAATGATACAGTGATGCAGTTTTTTTCTTTTGATATATTCACGCATGTAAAATATGTTTTCAATAGGCATTTCTGGATAGATTACCAACAGTGTCTCCTAGGAGCTGAGTTTAGGAAATACAGCCCTGTTACACTTACTGTGTTTGGATTCATATTCATATAATGTGACCTATTACTTGTAGGTTTTCAGATATAGTATGCAGACGTGGTGACAAGATGACAATTTAAATAGCCAGTTAAATGTCTTACACAGGAAAAGTTAAGCCTAGAGTGTTTTTGAAGAGGAGAGAGATGGCTTTTCAACCTTTTCATACGTAATTTCTTTAAAGTATCATCAGGAAGATGATTTTTTTAAGTAGATAGACCTTAACTCAGAGTAAATTCATTTCAAAAAAAATTGATGACTTGTCAAAATCCCTCAGGTCTCTTAGGCTGTTTTGTCTCAAAAAGCAATCCTAATTTTCTTCCTAATGAGCTGAGGACAGTCTCATTAAATGTTCTGTGTTGCTGACCTCAACAAAAAGAGTCTTTCCCTACTCAACCTGATTTGATGCAATAGCTTTTGGATTCTTGATACTAATTTTGGCTTTTGGCTGAGAAGGTCACAAGAGGGTACATATCAGATACTGCTGTTGTGACGTTGCTCATGCTGAATATTGTTTACTTGGTGAATGCATTGGAAGGAACTCATATCTCGAGAACTAGGACTGTCACTGTATGTGCCTTGAATTGGTGAGGCAGGAGCAGTAATATAGCAGAGAAACTCAGCAGTATAGTGGCTTACAGGGCAAAGACATTAACTTCTGCTTCATGTAACAGCTCCAGTATGAGTGGCCTATATCAGCACAGCAGCTCTGCCCTACAGGGTCTTCAGAGGTGGATTCTTTTCTTTCTGTTGACTTCTATCCTTGCGGTAGTGGTTCTCCTTTTATTTTTCTTTCAGGACTCCTTTATTCTTATAACAGTTACACAGGATCTTAAAAAGCTTTTTTTTTATGTTATTAGTGATTGTTATGGTCACAGCTATTGATATTTATTATATTACAAATTAAAGCTGAGGAATGTTAAAAACACGATTTCATTTTTTAGAGACAGATTTCACTTCGTTACCCTCAGTAGAGTTGTGTGGTGTCATAGCTCACAGCAACCTCAAACTCTTGGCCTCAAGCAATCTTTTTATCTCAGCCTCCCAGGTACCTGAGACTACAGGCACCTGCCACAAAGTCCAGCTATTTTTAGAAATGGGGTCTCATTTTTGCTCAGGCTCCACTTGAACTCCTGAGCTCAAGCAATCCACCTGCCTTACTATTTCTGTCCTGTTTCCTGCTCCTTTAATAATTACAGGGATTGGGAAATAAAGGTACTTTTATCTACTTCTTAATTATTCTGTCATTCATTAAAAAAAAAAAAAAAGAATGGTAGGGTTATAGGCAGAGTGGTAGTGTTACAGGCATGAGCCATGGCCCGGCCCATAATTTATTTTAAAATGACAATAAATCCTTACATCTGTGGTCCTCAATTCCCAAGCCATGGACCCATACTGATCAGTACCCTTTACAGACTGGACTGCATAACAGGAGGTGAGCAGCAGCGGGAAAGCACATGAACTTCATCTGTATTTGTAGCCAATCCCCATCATTCTCATCACCGTCTGAGCTCCGCCCCCTTGCAGATCAGCAGTGGTATTAGATTCTCATTGGAGCGCCAACCCTACTGGGACCTCCGCCCATGAGGGTCCAGGTTGTGTGCTCCCTATGGGAGTCTAATGCCTACTGACCTGAAGTGGAGTGAAACCAGTCTTTGGTGCCCAAAAGGTTGGGGATCCGAGGCATTAACCTATCTTTTTCTATGAATATTCATGCATATTTTCACATTGTGAATTGGTTGTTTGGAAATTGCTATTTCACTGAGTTGTGGGATCTTAAAATGTTTACACATGCCTTTATAGAATATTAAGAGCACATCAGTTAATGTTTCCACCAATCTCCTCAGAAGAATTTTTAACCATTGGGAAGATGTGAGGTTCAGAGTGGCCCATAACAACACTTATAATATTCCCTTGAAAGCTTGAATTTTATCATTGGCAACAAATACTATCTTTGATTTTCTTGATATGTTCATTTTTGAGAAAATGCCCACAAGTACTCATTTCAATAACCACACCTTGTCAGTTGTACTTTTGTATAAAAATGGTGTTTCATGGAGAAAAACATTATCTAGTTCTGCCTGCAGCCCAAATGAGAATCACAGAAGTGTTTTCCCTCAGGACTCCTGCCATGTCCTGCTGAGCCTCAGAGGTGCCTTGTGTGCGCCTCTCGTCACTTGGTGTACCTGGGAAAAGTTTAATGAAGTCAACAATTTTTACTTTTTCATTGAGGACAGTCTTAAGTGCAGCTTTTCCTTCTAATTGTGCTGTATAGTGGTGAAGAATACGATGATATCTGGTCAGAATTGTGCCGCTGTCTTGTTTCATGCTGAAGTTTTATACCATCTGTACAGATATCAGCATCACAAAAAGGCATAGGTCATACTATCCTCCTGTTTTTGTGAAGATAGTTTTGGCATCACAGTCCCCTGAAACGGTGTCAGGGATCCCCAGGATCTGCATATGGCACTATGTGAAGGGCTGTTTGAGGTCCTGTCAAGCAAGGTGAAACTAGACCCCCATCTCCTATGGACTCCTGCCAGCTGAAAAGGGGAGAGAACGCGGAGGAGGCTGAGACAGGCTGTCCAGTTGGGTAGTCACACTTCCAGCTATAAGTCTATTACCTTGGAACAAGGAAAGAACAGGATTTTGGCTCACAGCTAACTTGTGCTTGTGGGAAGAATAAATAGCCAATTTCATCCTTTTAAAATCATTGTTTTGTTTCTATACCTCCACCTACTATCTTTCTCTCTGCCCTGAATAAATGTTCAGTATCGGGACAAGAAGACCCATCTGTACATGGTAATTATATTTTTATTACCAGCCTCTGGTGGCTTCGAGGAGGTGGCTGGGCTCCAAGAGCCCTTGTGCATCCCTGTGTGGAACACACAAGACTCTTAGACTATTTGTGCTGGTCCCAGATTGGAACAGCAATATGCAGCCCAAGTCCTTGGAATAATTTTTGTTTTCCTATGACTAAAAACGGACTCCCTATGATCCAGCAGTTCCACTCCTGGGTATATATCCAAAGGAAAGGAAATCAGTGTTGGAGATATCAGCACTCCCAAGTTTTTCGAAGCAATATTCAGTTTATCCAAGATCAACCTAAGTGTCCATCAATGAATGAATAGATAAAAAAAATCTGGTTTTCAATTTATCCAAGATCAACCTAAGTGTCCATCAGTGAATGAATAGATAAAATACATGCAATGGGATACTATTTGGCCATAAAAAACAATCTTGTCATTTATGACAGTGTGGATGAGCCTTGAGGACATTGTGTTAAGTGAAATAAGCCAGCTGTGGAAGGACCAGTGCTACATCATCTCACTTGGTGTGGAATCTTAAAAAAAAAAAAAGTTTATTGTCGGAGTAGAGAAAATGAAATAGCAGTCATCGGAGACTGGGGAGGGGGAAAATGAGAGTAAGACGGAGGCAGGCCCAGCAGTCAGAAGGTCACAGATGGATAGGAGTAGTTGCCTACTGCACAGTGCAGCGACCATGGTTAACACACGGTAAGATGTTGTATGTTACAAAGCGGCCAGAAGAGAGGCTTCTGCATGTTCTCACCACACAGAAACAACAAATGCACGAAACCAGGAACACTCTGCCCTGATAGGGTCATGATATGGTTTTTATATGTATCAAAACTTCAGATTTTACCCCGTGATATGTACAGTTAGAGCATGTCAATTAAAAATAGACTCCCTTTTGTCTCCAGAGGTTTCTATCAGGGGATCTTAACATTAGATTCTCTCCCCTCTTTCTCTCAGCTGCCTGTGGCTCTCATTCTTTATCTTTCTATTTGACAAAACTGTATCGAGAAATAGATGAAAATGAAATTCCTGGAAAGCAGTCGTTTGATTGGAAAATGTTAGGCAGGGAGGTTAATGCCTTGCTCACACGCAGCTGGGGCACGCTGCTGAGAAGTGCTGGGACTTTGCCAGCACAGTCTGTTCTCTATATGGCGTTTGTGAGGTTAACGACGAGCCTTACATAGCAGCGCTTGAAACTGCACCTGTGGCTTGTATCCTGCCTGACCTCTAGAAGGAGCCCCATGAGTATCAGTTTACCTTCCATCACTTGCCTGTGTTCATGGACCTACATTGTTCTTGTTTATGAGCAATAGTCTGTGACCCGCTGCCTTCTTTGTGCTTAGAATTCTTTTTAAAAGTGGACTGTGGATTAGGAAAATCAATACTGAAGAACATGAAACCACGGGGAAACATAATAGGCACTTTTAAAACAGTGGAAGTAATTTATGGACTATAGATATTTCCAAGAAGCTGGGGTTCTGCAGAGAGGAAGACTCCCATCTGCTCAAAATGATTTCTGGAGGCAGAAAGCCAGCAAACTAGAGCCTAAGAGATGGGGCAGGTGGCCAACAAAAGAGGGGTGGAGGTGGGATGCCAGACAAGGTGCCCGAGAAGCTCAGCTGTGGAGGTGTGAAAGATTGGACTGCCCAGCCCATGGAAGTCGGCCTGTGGGGCAGGGGACGCCTGTGGGGAAGAGTGGACTTGGTCTTGCATGGTCATGGACAGCTAAGCAGCGGGAGCCTGGAAAACCCAGCACAGAGGCATTTTACCTTCTTAGTTGGAAATCAGGGGGAGGTTTTGAGGTTTTTCTTTTTCCTTTGGAGAGGAATGCAAAGAAAGGGGTGACTGGGGAAAAAGATGTTATTAGAGACAGGACTTGGTCCTTCCAACAATTGGCAGTACATACTCTTCCCTCCATAGGGCAGTTCCTTTCTTGCATCTGCAAACTGGCTGCCTTTCGCATGTCCTTCTGGCTTGACCTACTGTGACACCTCCTAGGGTTGTCTGCCCCTCCCTCCACTGCCTCCCCACCCTCCGGGCCACTGTGGTTTGAATGCATCTCCACAGTTCTGGTGTTGCCTGGGAAAATACTATGAAGTGGGGCCTTTAGAGACAATTAGGCCTTGAGGGGTCCTTCTTCCTTCATGAGATTTAGGGCCCTAATACCAGAGGCTTCACATTGCATTTGGGTAGCTTGTCCTTTTCTGCCCTTGGCCATGTGATGATGCAGCAGGAACAAAGGCCAGCACCCTGATCTTGGACTTCTAGTCTCCATAACTGTGAGGAGTAACTTTCTGTTTGTTTTTTTTTTTTTATAATTTCAGATTGATACAAGGGTGGAATTAGGTTACATTATTTGTATTTGTTAGGTAAAGACCAAGTCACAGTTGAACCCTTCACCCAGGAGGTGCGCCATATACCCTTACATTGTGCCATTAGGTGGGAGCACACCCATCCCCCTCCTTCTCCCTCCTCCTCTCTCCCCTCCCCTGCATTTGACTGTAGTTGTGTTCTTCTCTTCTGTTGGTGTGTAGTTGTTCATCTATTGGTTTCATATTAGCACTGAGCCCATCAGGTGCTTGCTCTTCCATTCTTGTGATACTTTACTTAGGAGGATGTTCTCCAAATCCATCCAGGTGAGAACAAAAGATGTCAAATCTCCATCTTTTCATGGCTGAATAGTAATCCGTGGTATGCATATGTGGTATTCTGTTATAGCAGCATGAAACAGACTAAGATAGTATCTTTTTTTTCTGTGCTATTTCCATGCATCTTGTGTAATACCTGCTGTATCCTGTAGTGTATTACAAATGTTTTGGTTACCCAGGAGCTGGACATAGTTCCCTGAGGTTAGAGAGCTTATACATTGTATTTTCATGCCTTGCAGAGCCTGATTCATGTTAGCTACTGAGTAAATATTTTAAGAAGCGTATAAATGAGGAGAGTGCAATAATGTTAGCAATCTTGGCTATTGTGAGTAGTGTACAATAAATATGGGGATACAAATATCTCTGCAACATACTGATTTCTTTTCCTAGGATTGCTCAGTCATAGGATAGTTGTATTTTTAGTTTGCAAATGTGTTTTTAATGAAACTTGTTAAAATTACATGAACTTGGCATCTTTTTATTATTCACATAAAATTTGTTCATTGCCGACAAATTATAGCTATGATGATGTAAAATTTAATAATAATACAGAAATGTCAGAAAATAAAAGTTGCCTGAGATAAACATAACTTGGAGATCATCACTGATTAACTTTTGATGAATACACTGCCAGGCATGTTCAATGTCTATGTCTAAAATATATATGTACTGTAAACATAAGGTACACTGTATACGGTACTACTCAAACTACTGCTTGTACATTGAGTACAACTTAAAATACGAGCATGCCTGTTACACAGCCTTAGCCCATCTGATTTTCTCACAGCTGTGGTGAACAGTTCCACCCACCTTTGACACCTTTGTAAGTGCTCCCTTACACACAAGCTGGGCTATATTACTGCTGTGCCTTCTTCAAGGCTGCAAAGTCCCCTACACACAGGAAAACACAACCTAGAATTGTGGGCAAATTTATACTGTCACCCTGTAGGAAGTGGAGGTTGGTGAATAAATGCCCCAGCATCCTGTCCTGAGTTGGGCCAGTTATGAGACACATTCTACCGTTGTATCAGGGCTCCCCAGTGGGATTAAAAGGCAGCGACATTCAGCAGTAAACAGCTCAGTCAGTCTTGAAAACCACATTGGATTTTCTCCCTCAGCATCTGCTTCCAGAGAATCCCATACTAAGAAAATGTCAACCTCATTTTCTTGAACAATTAGAATTCTTTTAATTTTCACTCTTGTTAAAAGAATTGTGATGTCTTTATGGGTCTAGTTAATTTTCTTTGTTCTTCGGTAAGTGCTGGGTCAAGGATATGTATAATTAAAAGGTCTCTTGATATACAGGGTAGTCATTAAGTCTGTGTGCAATTTTAAACGGTACACTATCTTAAATTGCACATGAACTTTATGGCCACCCTCTATATTACCAAATTACCCTTTGGAAAAATTATTCCAGTTTGCAGAGTGTTAGTTTTCCTATAAGTGTATAGGTGACCTTTAGGTCTTAACCTTTTTAAACATTTGCCAGACTCTTGGATAAAAATTGCCTAGTTTTGATCTGTAATTTTCACACGAGCTTTTGGTCACATAAATTTTTGTTTAATGTATTGCCTGTCTGTATGCTCTCTCGTTGTTCTCATTGGATATTTTAATGTTTAGTTAATTTTTGAGCTCATTTCATAGTGGAGCTATTAACCCTTCATCGTATGTTATAAAATGTTTTCCTACATTCTCTTTTGGCCAGTTTTGTGCTTCTCAGTGGCCACTCTCGTTGGCTTCATTCCACATTCGACACTGGCGTAGATGTCTCTTGCCCTCCACATTGACAATCTCTCTAATTTCCCCTCCCTGTAGGTCTTTACACCTTATTTTCTATCATCATCTTGTCTTTCCTACATCTGGTTTCTTTACCCTAATTCTTATTCCAATTAGGGAATCTGTTAGCCTGTTCCACTTTGCAGTGATTCTTACTAGGCATAGAAGAGAGCCCACATGAGAATGGACAGGAAAGGTGGCTTCCAAGCTCCATGTTCCCCAGACTCTTGAAAAGCACAGCCATAGTGTCACAGGGGCTGTCCTGTGTGGCTCCCCTCAGCTGCACACAGGCACAAAAAGGCAAGGACCATTAGTTGAAAGGTCTAAGAAGGTGTGGAAATGGTTATCACATTTTCCTTCTCTGTTTCTATATTAAACCCTCTTCAAGATACTGTAGTCTTAGGGCCCTTCTCCAGAAACCTCCTACTTCTGTAAGCTTGGCAGATCTGCAAATTACTTTTTAAATTGATCTCAAAATGTGCTGTAGGGACATGCTAGACCAGGTCTAGAAGACCAGCTTTCTTTTTAAAGCCGGATCAATAGGAAAGGCTACTATGTTTGTATAATGCCACAGGGTCACGTCCAAATTACCTTTCTGCATCAGGAGAGCTTTCAACACTAATGCAGGTGCCACAGGCCTCTAGGGACGGGTTACTGCTGTGCTTTGTGGATTTATAGTCACATGTCTGTTGGCCCAAGAAGGGAGAAAGGGGTGACTGTCATGTTCTGGGAGTGCTCTAGGCTGCTCACTACTAATCGGCAGCTTCTTCAGGCTGACGGATGTCTAGCTTCCTTTTTTTCATCCCCAAAACAATTTGTTTATGCATTTTTAAACTCACAACACATAAAAAATGTCTTTGCATCCTCACTCATTTTACAATATGTATTAAATTAAAACTGGATTATCATCTCAAATTGATTTTATATTCATTTAAATGACACAGTTGGATGTTTCTTGAAAGTATCTTCAATGTGTCTGTAAAAATAATGTTAACCGGGGCAGCAACGCCTATAGCTCAAAAGGCCAGGGCGCCGGCCCCATATGCCAGAGGTGGTGGGTTCAAACCCAGCCCCGGCCAAAAAAAAGTTAACCTTTTTATATCTAGTGGTTTTGATGAATAACCACATCTTAAAGTTGGTTTCCTAGCTTCCTAGTGACTTTGCAGTGTAACCAAATATTATACTTTCAGCTGCTGGCCTATAGGGATGGTTGGTCTATTATAGAAAACTAAAAACCTCTATAAGTTTATACTGTTATCCTTTAAATAAGGTATATACAATGCTTTTACTTCTTGGTAATTTCAGAGTTAACATAGATATTGAACATTTAAAAATACACATGAAAAGGGAAATAACCCAAGATGTTGAGAGGTAGTCACACTTGCTATGATTGAGCTTTGGAATGAGATCTCAGCTTCCCAAAACCCAGGTAGAAAGCTAACAGTGGAGCAGCCTAATTTTTACTTGGCAGGAAGAAGCATGCTAAGCCTTCACAGGAAAGAAGTATTTTCCTCCTATGGACTAAATTTTGGCGGCAAAATATCATGTGGAACTTAAACATTGGACTTAAGATGAATATTTCTAGTATACGTTTGTTGCAAATATAGAAGCACGTTTCCTGTTTATTTCCTACAATAAAATTGTCAATATAAGAAAAAGGAGTAAGGTTTAGATTTGACTCTGACTTTTTTCAGAGTAGTTTTGGTGAAAGTGCTTTCAGAGTAGTTTAGAAATCTTCCTGGTATTCTAAGCAAAACTCAGGACTTAAACTATTTAGGGTACACATATCTCTGTATCCCTTGACTTTTAAATGTATTAGCTGGGCTTTGTGAAACCCCAGTTTTAATGGAAATAGCACAAGATGAAATTTACCTCTAAGATGCTGACTTTAGATAAAGACCCACACACCTTTCACATCTTTGAGGCAACTAAATGTCTTTAATGCTTTATATGATTCGTGTTCTTTTGTTAAATCAAAGTAGTTATTAATTCAAAGGAACTGCTATTCATTCTGTTGCAGTTATCTACTGATTCTTGGAGAAAAAAGAATGTATATGTGTATTTGTAGTTTTATTTAACTACTTAACACTTACTTGATTCATCAGGTATCCTTTTCTCTGACTTCAACTTCAAAATCTGTTGCCTCTTGGGTGGCGCCTGTGACTCAGTGAGTAGGGCGCCAGCCCCATATACCAAGGGTAGCAAGTTCGAACCCATCCCTGGCCAAGAACTGCAAACAAAAAATAGCTGGGTGTTGTGGCGGATACCTGTAGTCCTAGCTACTCGGGAGGCTAAGGCAAGAGAATCGTCTAAGCCCAAGAGCTGGAGGTTTCTGTGAGCTGTGATGCCGTGTCACTCTACCAAGGATGACAGAGACTCTGTCTCTCAAAAAAAGAAAGAAAGGAAGGAAGAAATCTGTTCTCTCTTTAGGTCTGCATTGGCATGATTATTCCAGAAGGTAAAATGGTCAGACCTTATTTTTTTTTTGACTTATGTTCACAAAGAAATCTCTACAGTTCAGCTGATTTACAAAAGAGAAAAATAAGAAAGCTGACAAATGAGCAGATTTCCAGCTGAGCCCCTGTAACACCTGACACAGAAGCAGGTGTAACAGATGCTCCTGAAATACTGCAAGTCAGACATGCACTGGACAGTCTTTGTGCTGGCTGAGTTTTCCCTGCAAGGCCTTCAGTGATGAGAGCTTAGCCCAGGTGCTACTGGCCAGGATGCCTGGGCCTTTCCAGCCCTGGAGCAAACCTGCTGGCTCTCATCCACCAACCAAGTGTTAAAGACTCCAGAGTCCTATTGGGCCTGACCTGCTGTGCAGACTGTGTATCTCTCTCTCTCTGGAATTCAACCTCCTCTCCTATACCAGCTGTGTACAGCACCATCTCTCTACCCTTGTTTTCTCTCACTCACCAACAGGGGAAAAAAAAAGGCTTATCTATCCTCTTAAAAAAGAAGTATAGAGTAAGGAATAAGTAGCAGTCAAATCTTATGTATATGGTCAAAATGCAAATAAAGGCTTCCAGGTGACCTCCAGCAGTCCTTCTGGACTCCCTCCTGGTCTGAGGTCAGGTTTATTCTGGGTAAGAAGGGCCACAGATGCCTGCCCAGGGACACTCTTGCTGATGGATCTACTTGCTACTGAGTTGTCACAGGTGATGTGTCTGGAAGCAGATGTACCCAATACAGGGTGGCCATAAAGTTGGTGTGCAGTCTGAAATAGTACACAAACTTTATGGCCACCCTGTATAGTCTCATTATACAGAGTGGTTTAGATTAAGAGTATTGCATCCATTATGATATGGCCTGTCTTTGTCTTACTCAGACATTTTATAAGTATTCTTAAATTGAAGCGAGCTGTGTGATTTAATAGCTGTTAAGCACCATTTCTGAGGAGTTGTCTTACGATGCTGTGTTAGCTTGGTCTTCCGAGACAAAGTACCACATACTAGCTAGCTTAACCACAGCCGTTTATTTCTCACAGTTCTGGAGACTGGAGTCTCCAGCAGGGACCAGTGTCTGGGGAAGGCTGTCTTCTTGTTATGCAGATGACTGTGTCCTGTCTTCACATGGGCTCCTCTGAGCCTGCACACATAGAGAGAAACCTCTCTCTTGTTCTCTTAAGGCCACCACCCCTGTTGGCTTAGAACCTTACCCCCATGAGCTTATCTAACCTTAATTACCTCCAAACGTAGTCATGTTGGGGATGAGGGGTTCAGCACATGAACTTGGAGATAACACTTCAGGAGTCCAGAGCAGGTGCAGAAAGAAAGTGTTGGTCTGATCTCTGTTGACCAAGGGGGAAAAAAGTAGAAAGTGAACTTGGAGGGTCTTGTCAGTGATGGACCACATGGAGCTCTTTAGCAATAGGAGGCATGGTAGCCTATCTGGACATATGAATTTACTCTCTAGAGTACAGGCTTTGGCAGTTCTTTTATAACCCTAAAATTCAGTGCTTTTTGGTAACAAGTCATTTTGGGAAATCTGTTCCAAATTCCCATGAGGTTTTTCTGTCATCAGTCATGCTTGTTACCTAGTGGAAGAGCATGGTTGGCCTGGGTTTGGTTTTCTACCTTCTCTGCTTAGCAGCTGGAGGGGCCCTCATTTAATTACTGTGCCCCTCTGAGGTTGTTTCTTTATCTACAAAATTAATTAATGATAATTTGATATAATCAGGACAGAGGCTACACACACACACACACACACCCCACAGTAGCTTAGATATGAGAGAAGCATTAAGAATTTGCCTCATACATACAGTCCAGAGGGGAGCAGACCAGGTAGGAGACCTCTGACATCAGCCTCTCAGAGCCAAAGGTGACTACTATGGTTTTCATTATCTCTCTCTGGAGACTGCTCTCATTTTCATTAGCTCTGGCCTTCTGATGGGACTGCACAAAGGGTGAGAAAAACTCATTCACATGAAATTTTAGGGGTACCATCCCAAAATTGGGCACATACAACTCTGCTCACATCTCTTCCATCAGAGCCTAGGCATGTGGTTACATCACACAGGGAGGCTGAGGGAGAGCATTGTCTCCAGCTATTGTCTTCATAGCAGTGGTCATTATAAAGATCAGAAATGATGCATTAATTCATTCATTGACATTTAATTGTGAAATGTCATGGTAACCAAGTGTTTAGCAGGGTGTAAATACAAGTGTACCTGGTAAATACAAAAAAAGATGGAATCACCCTTCTTACTTTCTCCTGGCACCTTACTACTGGCCAGGTGTGGTCCAGGGTCTCAGGGCATCAGCATTACCTGGGAGGCTTAGCAATGCAGAATTTCATGCCCCAGGCCAGACCTACTGAATTACAGCCTACATTTTAACAGTTGGCGAGGCTCCAAACTGGCCTTTTGTGAATTTTTCATGGCATTTACTGGCTATATTACTTTGATCACTTACAATGTTATTGTGAGAATTAAATGAGATAATGTGTACAAAACACTTTAAATCTGTAAAGTGTTTTATAACATTATCTATGTATACATGTCTGAAGAGAAATGTGAATCAGAAATTAGTAGAACAACAAAATTTCAGTGTCAGTATGTTTTTAGATTTCTGACCTTGATAACATTCCTTGACATTGGCCTTCTATTTCTAGAATATGTGCTTGAATTACCATGCACTGTCTTAGGTGCAGAGCTTTTATTGTTTAGGGAAGTTCTAGGCATACACTTCTAAACTGAAGGATTTTGGTATATTTTTTAATCACATTACTCCTTCTTATGTCTAAATATTTTAGCTTTTCATGTTCTTAATTACGGTACTATTCCTTCATGGGTGTGATTGAATATATAGATTTTAACATCTATCAGAATGCAAATGATTCTGAAAAAGGTACCCAAAAACCTGGAACTGTTTATCGACGGAGAAAATGAATAAATGATAACTTCATGGTATCAGTTTAAAGAATTTATACCTACCATGAAATTATGAAGAGCCATTCAGATTCACATACCAGTATTGAGGCTGTAAGAAACCAAGAGAATCTTCTCTGGACTTCAGTATTCTCGTCTGTAAATGGGGAAGGAGAGGAAGACACTTGCGCTCAAATGTTCATAGCAATCCAGTTTACAATCACAACGATGTAGAAACAACCCAAGTGCTCTTCAACACATGAATGGATTAATAAAGTGCGGTGTATGTTACACCCCATGGAATCCTCCCTCTTCAGCCATGAAGAAGATGGAGATTTTTTTTATCTTTTGTTACAACTTGCATGGATTTGGAGAACATTCTCCTAAGTATTACAAGAATGGAAAATCAAGCATCCCTTGCACTTGATACTAAGTTGAAACATGTTGATTAACAATAAGGTGCATGCATGAGAGAAAAACTCAGTGAAATTTTAAAAGGGGGAGGGGAGGAGGTTTGGTAAGTTCCCACCTAACAGATACAATATATAGGTAAATGTCACACTTCCTGGGTGCTGCTCACAACTATAACTTTACCTTATAAACATAAACACTATAATCTAATTGTATGTACCCTTATATTAATCCAAAATTTAAAGAAATTGGGAACGAGATTTGTTCTGCCTCGTAGTGCTTTAGGACCACAGCATAAGATCCTAGAAAGATGTGTCGTGTTTATAGAAGGAGATGTTAATATCAAGCGTTGTCACAGTGAGGATATATGTGAATATGTATATGAAAGAACTTAGATTTAAAAAATTTTTTTTATTAAATCACAGCTGTATACATTAATACAGACATGGGGTACAGTGTGCTGTTTTTATATACAATTTGAAATATTTTCATCAACTGGTTAACGTAGCCTTCATGTCATTTTCTGAGTTATTGTGTTAAGACATTTATATTCTACATTTGGAAAGATTCACATGTACACTTACAGGATGAACCAAAGGCTTGCAAGCTGAGCCGGGCCGTGGTGGCTCCATGAGATTCTCAGTGTCTGGGCCCTGCCCTTGCCTCAGATGGGCAGGAGCTCTGTGAGAGGCAGACACAGCCGTGTGCTGTGTGTGCAGGTCAGTCAGGGGTCGGGCACATAATAAAAGCAGGCCAGGGTGAGGCCCATCTGCACATAGGGAAAAGCCTGGGTTTTAGGAAGAAAACCATCCAGGGAAGCTCTGACTGACAGATTTTCTGGGTCACTGAGCGTTACACCTTTGCTCTCCAGCCCATCACTGAGAAGAGATGCCTGCTGCATCTTCAGGGGGAGTGCACACATGTGCCCTGGGGGCTCGGGACTGCTACAGTCAGGAAAGTACTACTGGGCCTTGCATTTGTTTAGCATTCAGTAAATGAATGCTGAGCTGTCCCCTTGGGAGTAGATGACAGGGTTAAGTATGTACAAATGACATAGCTTTCCCTCAGGGACTTTCAGCTGGGAAGATAATAAGCCACTTTATCAGAAGGAAAGGTAATAACTCACATTGGTACTATACTTTAAAATGGATTTTGGTGCCTGGCACCCATCTTTTAAAAATATGCATCTATCTGGGTGTTTAAAGTCTATTTGTATCTGTATTGATATCCATGGTACATAGGTAAAAATGAGCTACACATCAAAATGTTTGTTATGAAAATTAAAGTTATTTTTTCTGTTCTTTGTTTTTTATATACATCTTTCTCAATGGACACACATTATTTATCTAACTGTGATAATACAGGAACCAACTTTCGAAACCTCTGAAGTATTTGAAAGGAGCAGAAGAGACAGATAGACCTGTAACTGAACCACTCGTGAGGTTACATATGTGGAGAGCACATGAGACAGATAGTTTTAGATGGGCCCCAAGTGGCCAAACCAGCACCAAGGTTAAGAGCTCCAAAAGGAAGAAAATAAATAGTACTTGAACCAAAGGGAAATGTAAAACTCCTGGGACGTTCTTAGGCATAGGGGATGGCATGGCTTGTTACCTCAGTCTGGCTCTCTCCACGCAGGTCTGGTTAGATTTTATCAGGCTCAGAGCCAGGGTGCCCAGTGGTTCTGTTTGGGTTTGGGACCAGTCTGCATTTGATTTTCAACTGTGGTACTGCTGAGCTATTTAACAGTTATTAATGCGCAGTTATTTACAGAGTCAGAGTCGTCATTTACCTGTCTATAAAATACTAGTAGCTACTGTACAGATTAAATGAGTTAATATGCTTAAATTCCTTTAAAAGTGTATGGACATGATGAAGGCTCAACAAATACCAGCGGCGTGAAGCTAATTACCCTCCTTCTATGCTACAGGGCTGATGAGGATATTGGGGAATTAAGCATAAGAAATATACAGATGTATATTACATGTGTATAGATATTACTATAGAGGAGGAATGAAAAAGAATTACCAAGTAAAAGCAAAAATAAGAGAACGTTCATGCCAGTATCATCGGATGATTCCTCTGTTTAAATCTGTACCCATCCCTTCTTGAGGATCTCAAATGTTTGGAATCTGTGTGTACACTTAGATTTTCTGTTGGATTGTACTTTGTTGAAAAGTGAGTAATTGGCTCGGTGCCTGTGGCTCAATCGGCTAAGGCGCCAGCCACGTACACCTAAGGTGGCGGGTTCGAATCCCCAGCCTGGGCACGCCAAACAACAATCATGGCTGCAACCAAAAAATGGCTGTGCATTGTGGCAGGCGCCTGTGGTCCCAGCTACTTGGGAGGCGGAGGCAGGAGACTCGCTTGAGCCCAGGCGTTGGAGGTTGCTGTGAGCTGTGATGCCATGGCACTCTACTCAGGGGGATAGCTTGAGGCTCTGTCTCAAAAAAAAAAAAAAGAAAAGAAAAGTAAGTAATTGCCCTCAAATTAAGAATTTGCCATAAAAAGACCTTAACCACAGGTCAACAGGTGTGGGTGTGCACTGTGAGCGTTGGTCTAAGGTAGTGGTTCTCAATCTGTGGGTTGTGACCCCTTTGTAACAATGAAAATACATCCTGCAAATCAGATATTTACATTACGATTCATAAGAGTAGCAAAATTGCAGTTACGAAGTAACAACGAAAATCATTTTATGGTTGAGGGGTCACCACAACGTGAGGAACTGTATTAAAGGGTCACAGCATTAGGAGGCATTAGGAAGGTTCAGAACCACTGGTCTAAGGTGTTTTACAAAAATAAGTGTCCCTGCATGTCATGGAGCCCTGGGAAAGGTATGAATATTGTTGCTTTGTAAACATTGAGTCTGAGGAGTCTCAGGGTAGTTTGTGTTAACTTCAGCATTGTTTATTGATAGCAGGGAGGTGGAGGATTTGCATCTGGTTTCTGTGAGACCCCTACAGGGTTCTGCTGTTGAGGGGTTATGTAGCAGAATATATCCAAGTAACCAGCAGAATATAAAAAGCACCAGCCAGGCCTCCACCCCGGAAGCAGCCTGAATATTACCAGCTGAGTTTAGAAGATTAGCCAGAAAGGATATATGGTATGATACTAGTTGCTTCATGGTTGTTTTAAGCCCTTTCGTTCTCACATAGGTAAATTACTGAAATTCCAAAATAGGGTGAAGAGCCTATCCTAAACCTCTCTTGTCTTATTTGTGTTCCAAAACATGTAAAATGTATTCGTCATTTTTTTTACAGTCTCCCTGGTTGTGGAATACAAGGCACTGCTGGTACAACTACCCATATCAGGTAAGTGGCATCACTGTCTGGGTTTTTGCACACCAAGCGTCTTCCTGAGGTCAATTTCATGGTTCGCATTGGGTCCCAACAGTCTGGGCAGCCACCTTGTTTTGTGGCCCGCTTCCTGCTGACTGATAATGGCTATGACTTAGTAAGGGTAAAATAATTTGTATGTTCTCAGTGAAGTTCGGAATCAAAGCCCAATTGCTTTAGCAGATGGGGAAACTCAGACGTGGAACTGAAACAGGCACCTGAGTTAGTTCACTTTGTGGCTTAAGAGTAGCCTCTAAATCCATAGATGAAATACCATTTCCTTAAGCACAGGAAAATGGATTTGTATCTTTGCATGTGGGTGGATTATTCCTGCAGCTAAAAGAAGCATCATTGAAAATGAGATTAAAATGATATCCCAGAAAGGGATCATTTATATCTCTGCCCACTGACATTCCTTTACAGCTTTCCATGAATTCAGCAGTATTATCATGTATCGTTATACCCTCCAGATCAGTTCATATTTGCATAGCAAAGCTATGACTTTTCTAGAAATTTCTATAATTATATAGAAGTTATATGTTATATAATAGAAGCAAATGCAGCTAGTTATTTTGGTGACAAAGAGACATGCGTTATTGAATTTTCAAGTTTGACAGGAGTCCTTTGGGGTTGTCTCTTTGGAGCCATCAGGTCTTTTTTGGTTGATGTCCTGTCTCCTCTGTTGGACATGGTGTCACAGTAGGGGTTGTGAGGACTGGCACTAGATACTCTGGGTAGGTCCAAGGCAAAAGACACACTGAGATGGAAGTCCAGTTTGCATATCCATCTCTTTCAAGTAGTTTATTCAGATTAGAAAAAAAATGTAAATGGGAAATAGAACATGGTGACAGAGACCCGAGCATTCAGGGGATATCTGACAGTGACTGAAGCAGTATTGAAACCAATCACTTAACTTTATACGACTGCAATTCTCAGGCCAATTGCTGTTTCACTAACTTACATACTTGGATCATTGTCATTTAAGGATCTCATGGTATCCTGTAATGGCTAAATCCACGTACATCTAAATTTCTATTTATAAAAGTACATTAAAGGCTTCTAGAAATCTGATCTGGAATGTTGGCATGGCAGCTGCTGTAATGCGCTGCCATTTATGAGGTAAATTCTGTCACATGAACGATTTTGAGACAGATGCCTTATGAAATGTAATTCCTGCTCTTCTTTGTAATGATGTGGTCCAAAATAACTTTCATGTTCATGGCTGGAGCTGAGAAATTGCTTATTTCTGAGAATATGAGTTGCCAACGCTATGGCCTAGCATAGCTGCAGACTGTTTGATAGATAGTACTATAGGTTCAACATGAGAGTTGGAGAGTCAGGTGGATGCAATTATGTTTAAAATAGGAAACAAGCAAGGCATGGTGGCTCACGCCTATGACGCTAGCACTCTGGGAGGCCGAGGCAGGTGGAGTGCTTGAGCTTAGGATTTTGAGACCAGCCTGAGCAAGAGTAAGACCTCTGTCTTTAAAAAATAATAATAATAATAAAAAGTAGGAAACATTACTAGTATGGAAGAAAAGGTGCCATACAGGAGGATTCAGATCAAGATTATCTTCTACTATATGATCATGTCTATCTAAATTTATAGACTTTGACGTTCAAAGTCAGCTCGCCAGCCTTAAGAGCACTTTTAAAGATAGAGCAAGCTGGCTCAGTGCCTGTGGCTCAAGTGGCTAAGGCGCCAGCCACATACACCTAAGGTGGTGGGTTCAAATCCAACCCGGGCCCGCCAAACAACAATGGTGGCTGCAACCAAAAAATGGCCAGGCGTTGTGGTGGGCACCTATGGTCTCAGCTACTTGGGAGACAGAGGCAGGAAACTCCCTTGAGCCCAGGAGTTGGAGGTTGCTGTGAGCTGTGATGCCACAGCACTCTACCCAGGGGGACAGCTTGAGGCTCTGTCTCAAAAAAAAAAAAAAAAAAAAAAAGGTAGAGCAAGCTCTTGAAACATGTTTATTATTTCTTTAGCACAAATATGAAATAAGTAATTGGACATATTTTTAGATGAAAAAGTATTAATCTACTTCAATTTTATTAAGGATACACTGTTCCTTGTGTAGGAGTATGTATAGTATCTTCTTATGTAGATACATGTGTATATTGTAAGATAAAAATAATGTAAAGTTGCATTCTGTTGAACCTTATACAGCTTGTTGTAAGGATCACTTGTTGGGCCCGAGAACTCCAGTATGGTGGTCATAGAGCCTCTCTAGCCAGGAGACCTGGACTTTGCTCCTTAACCTGAATTAACTGACAGCAATGTCCTGTCAACTAGACAGTCGAGATGTAGAGTGACAGTACTAAGTTTATAGGATTTTTGTGAGTATCAAATTAACATGTGAGTGAACTTTGTGAACTGCAAAGCACTTCCTGATGGTAATTGTTATAATGCAGTAGTCTCTTAGGAACGCTGAAGTTTCCAGATTTGATCTAACTTGTCCTCATCATTCCTCTGGGGAATTTTCCCAGGTGGTGATGCTGGGAGTAAAAGAATCTCATTAAATCTGAAATTTACCCTTGGCTCAAAGGGACCTGAGACTGGTACAGTTTTTTAAACTTCATTGCTGCTGTTTGTCTAGCCTGAATGCCAATTCTTCATTGCTTATACGTTCCCATTTTACAAGGACAATTCAGTGGGAAATATGTTCTTGCTAGGCAGACATTGAGGTTGATTTAAAAAAAAAACATGATGCTTATCTTAGTTCAGGCTGCTATAATAGAAATACAATCAGACGAAATCATGTCCCTTATTACAAGGGCACCAATTCCATTCCTGAGGGCTCTGTTCTCCTGACCTTGTCACCCCTCAAAGCCTCCAAGTACCATCACATTGTGGAGTAGACGTCAACGTCTGAATATTAGAGGGACACGGACTTTTAAGTCCATACAGTGCTCCTCGTGGCTTGGCATTTAGGTTTGTTGGTTGGAGAGTATTCTGTCCCATTGTGTGTTTTGAGGTCAAAGATCTATGAGAGGGACAACTGTTTTCTTGTTTGAATGCCAGTTTCTCCTGATTGTTCATTATGTACCCAGTGGTGTATAAAGCATTTAGATTTTAATTGTACTTAACTATATATAGTATTTCCTTGTATATAGGGGTGTGGGCTTGTGTGATAAGTTTCAAACATTTTTTATTTTGGTAAAGCAAGACCTTTCATCCCAACCTAGTGAAACAATTAAAAGCAACTCAGTGAAAATGTTTTTAAATTTTTGTTTTTATGGAATTATGTGCAACATAAATATTCCTGACTTCTACAGCCTTTGGGAGCCTCTCCTCAGCCCTTAGGAGCTTCCCTGACACTCTGATTTTTTAAATATATATTGTTGAATCATTCTTTTTAATATTTGTAATGTACTGAACATTTCCTAATAACAAAAAGAGCTTTCTGATTAATGCGAGACATGAAACCATGCCTCAGTGACCCACATAGTATTCCAGTTCCTTTCACCTGCTGTCATTGCTCCTGTACTATAGAAATCACACAACAGTTGTTCAAGGTTGTTCTTTGTGTATATTAGAATTTGTTTTTCAGGGCAGTGCCTGTGGCTCAGTTCACCGGCCCCATGTACTGAGGGTGGCGGTTCGAACCCAGCTCCAGCCAAACTGCAACAAAAAAATGGCCGGGCATTGTGGTGGGCACCTATAGTCCCAGCTACTCGGGAGGCTGAGCAAGAGGATTGCCTAAGCACAGAAGTTGCAGGTTGCTGTGAGCAGTGTGACACCATGGCACTCTACCAAGGGCAATAAAAAACTGTCTCTTTCTGTCTCTACAAAAAACAGAAAGAAAAAAAAAGAATTTGTTTTGGGTAATACCTGTGGCTCAAAGGAGTGGGGTGCCGGCCCCATGTATCAGAGGTGGCAGGTTCAAACCTGGCCCCAGCCAATAACTGCAAAAAAAAAAAAAAAAAAAAAATTGTTTTTCAGGTTACCTATGGAATCTTGGAGATACATCAAAGAATCATAAATTCTATTGTTATGCTGAAAAAAATCAGGTCCCAAATATTCATGCAAATTAATGCTTTTTAGGTTAGAAATGTAAGTAATGTGGATGAGAAACGTCCTCAATGCCCCATTATCTACAAAGGGAGCTGCCGTTTGTGCAGTTGCGAGACTTTGGAACACTGAGGGCCAGATATTTGGGATATGGATTGAAGTTCTCCATTAACTACTAATCTTTCTCTTTTTCTTTAATCCTCAGCCACTCACAACTGACCTTCACTACTATTATATCCTGGAGCTGTCACTTTACTGGTCTTTAATGTTTTCCCAGTTCATTGATATCAAAAGAAAGGTAAGAGCAGTTATGTTATAAAGTGCTTGCGAACACGTGTCTTTAATAACCCTTGACAGGTGGGGGTAGAGCCTCCAAGTCACTCACTCTTTTTCCTCTGTTGGGGGTTGGGGTCCCAATTCCCTGAACCCAGTTGACCTGGTCTGATCACCAGCCAAGCTAGAAAGTTCAGCTGAGGCACAACAGTAATTGAAAGCGAAAATGAATGGAAACTGAAAACAAAACTGGAGCAGCACGGGCAGTGTGAATAGAAAGTAAAAGTAACCTGCATGAGTTTGGGGTAATAAAGGGAAATTTTATGTAGGAAGAATAAAGAGCAAGTTTAGAGCGCTTCCAGAGAGAGTTGGAAGTAGGTCCCTCTCCTAATGGAGAGGAGGTGAGAGAGGAGGAGCTGCACTGGCTGTGCAGGGGTAGAAACACCCTCTTTCTCCCTGTTTGAAGCTGGTTGTAAGTCTTTCCTTGGCCTCTCTGTGCTTCCAGGCAGCATTGTCCTTTTCTATTGGTCATCGATGGTCTCTTTCTATTGGTCATTGGTTACCTAGGTTGCCTCATACCCACATTCTTATAGGCCCTCCAGACTGCCTGGAGCAGCAGGTCACCCCCTTCAAGCCCTTTTCTTAGTGTCCCTTCTCAAGGTTAGCATTACTTGTTGCATTATTCCAAAAAGTTCTCCACTTTTGTTTGTGCTATTTTGTATTTTGTTCCTATTGACTTCTTACTCTTCCTAAAAATCCAGTGTTCTTTTCTGCATGAGAATCCCAACAGCTGTAATTTCCTCTCAGCGTAATTCACCAAATCTCTGTTCTCCAAATTTAAAAAAAAAAAATTATTTGTAGCTATTAGGAAGATGCAAAATCTTAGGGGTTTAGCCATACAGAATAAATTCCCCAATTAAAGGGTTGTCTAGTATCGAAGTAAGTCATGGAAATGCAGCATTCCTAAACAAATGGTGATCTTGTTTCCACCCCTCTGTTCCCCTGGAATTGCTTTTGCTGAGGGCACCCATGACCTCCTGAGTGTTAAATCTGCTTATTCTGGTTTTCTTCCTACCAGCTTTGGGGCAGAATTGGCACTTTGGGCTCTTTACTGTTTGCTTTTTCCATAACACAGCCCCGTATTTGGATTAATTCTTCAGAGTTGTTTTGCTGGCTTCCACGTTAAAGTCCCTGCTCTGCACTTTGGGGGACACCAGGGTTCTGGACCAGAGTTACAGGATGTCATCTGCCCCATGATCAAGCTTCCACCCTCTAACCCTTCCAGCTACCACTAATATACCAATAACTCCCAAGTGTTTCTCTTCTGCCCCACATTTTCTCTGGGTCTGTGTTTCTACATTTCGAGTCACAAATAATAGTACAGGTTGAGCATCCCTAATCCAAACAGCCAAACTCCAAACTGCTCCGAAATCTGAAATGTTTTCAGCACCAATATGATGGTCAAAGGAAATGCTCCTTGGATTTTTTGATATTGATTAGGGATTCTGATATTGGTAGGCAGAATGCAATGTTCTGATATTGATTAGGGCTTTTTGATATTGATTAGGGATTCTGATATTGGTAGGTAGAATGCAATGTTCTGATATTGATTAGAGCTTTTTGATATTGATTAGAGATTCTGAACTTGTAATAGAATGCAGATGTTCCAAAATCGAAAAAAGACCCTGAAATCCAAAACACTTCTGGCCCCAAGCATTTTGGATAAAGGATACTCAACCCGTATTATGGTCTTTGTGTTTATCATATTATTTAATCCTCACAACAACGCCAAGGTCCAGTTTGATTATTTCTTATTTATTTTTATGAATGGGGAAAGTGAGCCTTACATACAAAGCGTTCCTAACTGAAGACGTGGTCTGCTGGCCTTGCCCATCCTCCAGTGGCCCTGGGAACCCGCAGTGATGGAAGCTCAGATGTTTTCCTTTGCTCTCCTGCTTGCCACTCCTTGTACTTAATCCAGCTGGCGCACTTAGTTGAATCCTCTCTGCTTTGCCCACTCCATTATAATAGCCTCCTAAACAGTCTTCCTACTTAGTCATCATTCTTATCTACCTGCCACCTACGAGTTCTGTTTCTAAAACCTGCAAGACAAAACCCAAAGACTTGGAGTGATACTCAGGATTGTAAACAGCATGACTCAGATCCACCTCTGCAGTTCAGTTCCCCACTCTCCCCATTTGGCCCACACATGCCTCCTACCTACTAACATCTTTTCACCATTGTCCAGACACGTTAAGTTTTCCTGTGCATGTTTGGTTTTTACAAGACCCTGCCTATGGCTAGAGGATACTCTGTTTCCCACTTCCACACCAAACAAGACCTAGCACAAAAGGGACATCTTCTTTGAAGCTGTATTCCATTCAAATCCTTCTGGGTTTAGTTTATAAGCATCCTTTCCACTTACCATATTGTATTTTAACAGTATGGTGCCTACCTCTCCACGTCACAAGGCAAGTCATAGAGGATTAAGAACAGTGTTTTAGTCCATCCTCACTGCCATAACAAAATACCATAGCTTATAAACAACAGAAATCAGTTTTTCACAGTTCTGGAAGTTCAGGTGTCCATGATCAAGGTGGCAGAAGATTCAGTGTTTGGTGGGGCCCACTTTCTCTTACAGGACCCCTTCTCATTGTGTTCTCACATGGTAGAAGGGGGTAAGGAACCTTTCTGGGGCCTACTGTATAAGGGGACTAATCCCATTCATGAGGGCCCTTCCCCAAAGGCCCCATCTCCTATCACTGTGCGGTTTAGGATTTCAGCATATGAATTTGGGGGGCTCACAAACACTCAATCCATAGCAAGCAGAAAATGTTCATCTTTTCATGCCTCTATCAATGTAAATGCTCATGGTGGGGATTAGTAAGTTTAAGGTGAATGAATAAGTGGACTCAGTTCCCTTATAAACAAGACTGCACGCCTGCTTTGTATAGAATAGTAGCTAAAAAGCACCAGGAGCCTATGGGCCTAGTACCTGGACCCATCTCTCTGGGTACACACCTTCCACCATCCTACAGCATCAGCATACTTGTTTGGATAAAGCTGTTTTTCCTGACTTGTGTGGCTGCAAGGCCTTAAAATGGTATGTTCTGATTCTCGGAAGAAGTGGAGGGTCCCTGTCAAGGCTGGCTAAGGCATAGCAGATGACTCATTGGTACCCATAATTTGTGGTTGCACCCAACTCTGGGGGCCAGTTTCTGGAAACATTTAAAGATCCTTCAGTGATGGTATGCCAGCTGGGTCTCCTCTTTCTCACACGGGGAGCCCTCTTCATTCAGGAAGTGTCAGTACTTGTACACTGATCATCTTGTCTATGCACCAAGTACTTTGAGAGGCTCATTTTGCATTTTATTTTCTTTCTGAGGAGCCTTTTGTCCAAGAAGTCACTCAAAACACTCATATAACAGAGAGATAGAACATTCTCCCTTTTCTTTTTTTAACTTGGGAAAATTACACAGTGAGTTTATGTAAGTTTCTCAAGGCCGTGTGATGTGGGAATGAATTAGAGGCCAGGTTTACCCAAGTGCTGTGATTCACTCTTAGATTAGATGTGTATGTGATCCTTGCCTTGCCTCTCCATGCTCTTGACCTTAGAGGTAGTAAGCCTTTTACAGCTCTTTGCCATTTTATTTATTCTCCTTTTGCTTAATGAGAATTAGGGGTTGCCATCCAGAGAAAAAGAAGTTAACAAAAGCAGAAGTAGCTGTCCTTGGGTTCCAGAGCCTGCTATAGAGATGTGGCTATGCCAGAGACTGAGTCCCCTGGATTTGCTTGAATTTTCTCATCATGTGTGAAACATATCTGTTCAGGGAGCCAATGGAGCTCAGAAAATCTTCATTCCATTAGGCCGAATGACCGTTGTCTCAGCTTTCATAAATGAATTACCTTCAAGGATTGAAGTGAGAATGATACATTTTGTATGATTTTAAAATATTTAGCAGCAGTGTAGAAAACATCTCTAAGGGCTGGGGGGTATGGCTCACCTCTGTAATCCTAGCACTCTGGGAGGCCTGTTGGGTGGATTGTTTGAGCTCAGGAGTTGAGGCCAGCCTGAGCAAGAGCAAGACCCTCACCCTACTAAAAATAGAAAAGTTAGCTGAACATCATAATGGGCATCTGTAGTCCCAGCTACTTGGGAGGCTGAGGCAGGAGGATCCCTTGAGCCCAGGAGTTTGAGGTTGCTGTAAGCTATGATGCCGTGGAACTCTCTACCCAGGGCAACAGAGTGAGAATCTGTCTTAAAAAAAAAAAGTCTGGAAGAAAGATAATTTTACATGACGCTTACAGAATTGATCCTAGGCCTGTACGTGTTGTCAGTATTTAGAAATGCGTATTTGTTTTCCTCATCAACACCAATGCTCGTTTTCTACGTCTAGCACCTCTTCTTTGCCAGTGTACTTTTGTACGTTCCTGGTGCAGTTGGCTTATTCTTGTTTCTTATACAGAATGAGAATTTGGCCACTACTGGGCACGGATATGCTTATTCCTTGGCATTGATTTTAACAGGAAAGTCTGCTGCCATCTGACACTAGTGAGCTCTGGTCCTTGCTCTTTCCCTTTGCTTCTTGCTGAATAGCCCCATGCGTCCTGGGCAGTTCTGTCCCCATTATGACCCCACCTGGAGGGCCTGCTGTTCCAGCCATCAGGGAGGCTCAAGGATATATTCTGCCTGTCGGATACACTCTCCACCCTCTGTATTGGAGCAATTAACTAAGCCTTCTAAAAGCAGCCTGCTTCTTAATTACAGAAGAGCGACGATATTTGAGGATACCTGTTGGCAATATGGTATAGAAACCAGCTTCTAAAGGCTGTCCGGAAGGTTGCTAAGAGAAGGGATGTCAGAACGTTTCTTTGGCTTTCCCTGTTAAGTGACCAGGGATGGCCATTTTCAAACAGGGACCAGGATTTATAAATACTGGGTACAAATACATGCCTCAGACTCTTAGAATCAATACCTTAAATGAGGTTTAGCAATCACTTTTCAACTTAATGAGTTCATAAATTTTTCCAAAATGGCTTTTCAATTCACAAACTTTTTTTTTGCATCTTTAAAAAAAAAAAAATGTTCTATTTCCACACAGACTCTGGAGTTTAAAAATGAGGGGAGAACCTTTCATCCCTGTGATGACAGAGCACATTGGCTGTCTTTTGATCATTTCCAGTGTTGGTACTTACTTATTCGGTAATGAGAAATACTGTTAATCTTCCCAGAGGGAAGAAACTAGCCAAGATATAATGGACTTATCACTTAAATGTTCTATTCTATGCTGCAAAAATATCTAAACCAGTGGTTCTCAACCTTCCTAATGCTGCAACCCTTTAATACAGTTCCTGGTGTTATGGTGACCACCAAGCATAAGATTATTTTCTTTGCTACTTCGTAACTGTAATTGTGCTACTGTTATGAATCATAATGTAAATATCTGATATGCAGGAGACCCCTAAAGGGGTCGTGACCCACAGGATGAGAACCACTGACCTAAATCTTTTTGAGGATTATTTTTCCTTTCTTTTTTTTCTTCTTCTTTCCCTTCTTCACTTCCTTTCTTCCTTCTGTCCTTTTTTTATTTAAAAACGAAATCCTATCTTCTTAAAGTAATAAGCATACTCAGTCAGCATTGTTTGAAGCATCTTTTATTTCCCAAGAGAAAATTTTGTTAAAATTTTATCCTTCAGCACCTGTTCACATTGAGCATTTCTCCTGCACATCTGAGCTTTCCAAGGGAAGCTAATAAATACTTCTGTGTTAGAGCTCAGAACAGCTTGCTTGTGTCTAAACCCTAAGTCCCTTTTAACTGAGCTGCTGTTTGGCTTGCAGGCCTGGGCCCTTAGCCAGTGAGTTCTGCTCATATTCAGAGTCCTTGTCAGGAAAGCATCCTTGGCAGAGTCCCACAGCCCAGCTGGCAAAGTCAACATGTTGCTCTTTGGGTCTGTAACCTGAGAGAAACATTACATCTTATAAAAGACTCTTGACAGGGTGGTATCATGCTTGGGATTAGCAAGAACCTTATTGATGGGCTTGTGTTTGCTCTCTGCTAAGTTTTTGTGGAGAATAACTGGAGTTATTTAACTGAAAATGCATTAGCTATCTTTTGGGACCATGTCACAGTCCAGATCTTCCCTGCTTCATTTAATTTTAGGGTAAAGGAAAATGCATATTTTAATCTTACAAGGGAGCAGCATAGCATAGAATTAAATGAAATAACATACATTCATTTATAACATAATGATGTTATAAAATCATGTATAAGTGAAGGCAAGGGCAAGAAAGACCAATGTGTTTTAACATAACAGAATATAAAAAGTTTATCGATAATAGCTTTAGATTCTACAACTTTTAAGAATATCTTGACTTGATAAGTTTTAGTACAGTGTCAAGAAGAATATCAATAACTATCTAAAAAGTCTCTTAAGATAGTTCTTTATCTTCCAACTGTGGATCTGTGGGATACTAGATTGTTGTCACATATATCAAACAACATACTAGACATTAAATATATAGACACTTATGAGGAGCCAACTCTTACAAGAAGCCGGATATTAAAGCGATTTGCAATAACATAAAACAATGCCACTCACCAATGTTTTTTTGGAATATAGTTATATTTTATAAAAATATTTGTTAACAGGAAATGCAGTTTGTTTTTATTTAATGTTTTTATAAGTATGTTTTAAATTTCTCACTTTTAACTTTGAATATGGTTAAGAAATGATAGATACAGTCCATTAGTGTCTTCAGTCATTTTTAAGACTATAAAGAAGTCTTTTTTTAAATTTCAGAGTAATGCGACAGTGCAGACAATTAGGTTACAATGTTTGCATTTGTTAGCTCGAGTCCCTTTTGTGGTGTCCACCCCCAGGAGGTGTGCCATGTGCCCTTACATTGTTCCCATTAAGTGGGAGCACACCAGTCCTCCTATAAAGAGGTGTTGAGCCCCCAGTGTGTGCAAACTGCTAGTCTAGATCATTTCTGAGTTTTTCCTGGGCATATGACTCCCCCCGGTAGGGCCTCAGATTGTATCAGCATGTCCTTTCTTTGCTTGAAAAGTTAGTCACCCCAGCTGGCATCTGATCATCCAGAGAGCAAGGGGAGTGATGTCATTTTCTGTGGAACTTCAGAGCTGCCCCCGTAGCAGTCAGGCGGGGCCCCTTAACCACTCTCTCTCAGAGGCAGAAGCTGCTCTTCTATGCAGGAGAATTACAATATCCTGCCCTTAGAGAGGCTGATTTCTTCTGAGGCAGATATTCCTGACTCTTTCTCACTTTCTCACTGCTGTGTCTTCAGAGTATAAGGAATAAGAGGCAAGCTTATTTTAATAAGCTACCATCTGTGTTCAAAGCATTTCAACCTAGTGCTGTGTCGGGCTGGTGAAAGACAATAGAACACCATTGTCTGGAAAAGGAAAGTGTATGAGGTGATTTTATGGGATCTCATTCCAAGGCTGCCCAACTCGTGGCTTAGTCTGGTGATCAAGCACCCTACCGCCTTGCCGAAGGTGGTCACAGACTCTGCTGCCTGCTGCTGTTAAGGGTGCAGGGGGTGCTGGCCAGGAGCCCCTTCTGCCCATATCACAGGGCTGCAGGGCACTTTATTACCGAAGGACTCACGCGCGGGACCCACATGGCGGTGTTGGTCTCAGGCCTGGATCCTTAAGTTGAGGGCCTGAGGAGTCCCACCTTCTCTCATGTAGTTCCACTTGCCCTTGGGATGTTCAGTCATTCAGCCGATTCTTTTTTTTTGGAGAACAGTAACAACATTTTATTTCTCAAATAGTTCGACTTGTTTGTTCTGGGCTGGACTACCAGAGACATGACTCTTTAGGACTGCAGTTAATGTCACGGTCCTGCTGGTGTCCGTTGTGTTTGCTCGTGCATTTGCAGTTAGCTGGAGGCTCTGTTCTAGCCTGGGCTTGGCTGTGCAAGAACTTAGCTGGACAGTTCTGCTCATGTGTTTCATCTCCTTTTCCCAAGGTAACTCTTTCTCTTAGCAACAGAGCAAGTACAAGAGCAAGCCAGCCCAGTCCCACAAGCTGGTCGGAGACCTCTGAGGAGTTTCTCTCAAGTTCTCCTGGTGCCTAGGAGAAGTTGGTTACTTTGATTTATAGCTCTAACTATCCCCCCGGAGTCATGAGCCCCCTCGATTTCGGTCACCCCAATGTAAGCAAACCCATTCACCCATCCTTCCCTTAACCTCCTAAGAGGTGTGTCTTCCACACCTTTGGCCTGCCCTCATGTCTTCCCTTCCTCCAGAAGTTGACCTGTTCTACTTGTTAGTCTCTCACTTACACGTGTTTTCCAAAGTGTCCCCTCTTATCTGCCTCCTGCCTCACAGAAGCAACCTGCTCGGGTGGTGAAGAGCTGAGCTCTGGCGTGTCACACACGAATTCAGATCTGGCTCTAACCCGTTTTCACTGTGTGACTTGGAAACATCATGTAGCATCTCTCTTATATAAAACAGAGTTCAAGGTGGTACTTGCTTTGTGCGGTGGTTGTTAAGAATAAATCAGTGTGAGACAGAGCCTTTGGCACATGAGAATTAAGAGACCACTCAGAGGGAGGTAGTTCACTGGGTAGTCAAGGTGAAATGCGGCTGGGAGAAAAGGGGAGAAAACATGAGCATCCTAGCCAGGAAAAACTGCCTGGGCGCTGCCTGGAGGCTTCCAGTGGAGTTTTCATCCAGACTTCTGTGTGTCTAGATGCAGAGGGGCGTCGTGGAGAGTCTAGGCAGCTGAAGGAAAAGGAGTTAGAAGAGGAAAGTTAAGGCTGAAAGAGTTCCCCTGAAGCCCTTCTCGAAACTCACAGTTCTGTCCCACCCTGGTTAACTGGAAGGAGACATTTTATCTTCCATTTAAGCACAAAGTTAGGCCAAGTGAGGTGGCTCACACCTGTAATCCCAGCACTCTGGGAGGCTGAGGCAGGGGGATTGCTCGAGCTCAGGAGTTCAAGACCAGCCTGAGCAAGAGTGAGACCCTGTCTCTACTAAAAATAGAAAAAAAACCAAAGCAAAACTAGATGGGTCTTGTGGCAGGAGCTGGTAGTCCCAGCTACTCAGGAGGCCGAGGTAAGGGGATCACTTGAGCCTAAGAGTTTGAGGTTGCTGTGAGCTGTGATGGATGCCAGGCATTCTACCCAGGGTGACAAAGACTCTTACCTGAAAATAAAACAAAAGAAAGCTGATAATGATTTGGGGCCTTAGAAGTTTGCAGTCAGTGAGCTGTGGCTTTTGAGTCCTGGGATGGTGCTGATTTTAGGTGAGCGCAGTCTGCCCCCTACTGATCATGGCAGGTGTTTTCACCCTGAGTGGGTTTACTTGATAGTGTTGCAACTGTCTTTGTTGCTACAGATTATTGCAAAGAATGGAGAATTAGGCCTGTTAGCCCTCACATCACTTAAGACTGGTGCGTTGGGCATATTTGAAATGTCTCAGAAGTGACTGTTCCTCCCTTAAAACCTAAACAAACTACTGTGACTAGCACAAGGGTCACTCAAACAGAGCCCTGAAGGTAAAGGCCTTCTACTGTGTGTAATTTGGCGTGGCTTGTAGTGATGGAGAGTTTCTGTGGACATAAAGTAAGTTCAATGAGTATAAAGTCGTGTATGTATAATTTTTAATAGATATTTAAGTCATTTGAAAGCAGAGTGCATTTGAAGAGTGTGATTTTGGTGGGGAGACGGATGATTGAGGGTCATTGCAGATCAAGCTCCGTGCTCTGGCCAGGCCCACTGAAGCACATCATTGGTACTATCTTGTTGTTTTCTATTGTACAAATAAAATGTTACTGTGTCCTTTTCTACAATAACAAAATCAATTCATGATTAAATATTAACTAAATAACTCACAGAAGACAGGATTATGAATTCTTGATCTTGAGATGGGGCCATAAATGTTGCACAGCAGAATGATTGGCTAAACACTGCTTATACCACAGCCCTTTATTTCATTTATGTGTTTCCAGAAACCATAAAGAAATGGCACATCCAGCAGTAGGGAAAGTGATACTGAATCTAATCAAGCAGCTTTTGCTTTTAGAAGCAGGTGATGAGACTCCTCGCTCTTCAGATTGCCTTTAAGTTGTAGTTGTAACAACTTAAATTGATGATGAGAATTCTGATGGTGGTACCTGCCAGAACTCTTTTTTATAATTTATCTGACTTTCAAGAGTAATATATAATGGGTTACATCAGAATTGCTATGAAAATTGAATCTCTTACACGCTGTCTGAAGAAAATGTGGTGAAATGGGCCAAGAGATTATGCATTGCCGCATCTCAGATAAACATAACTAAGTTTCCCATAATATGCCCTTTGACATACTATATAGGTCATAAAACTTTCCTGTAAGTGGCCAGATAATAAATATTTTAAACTTGTGAGACATGTAGTCTCTGCAAAACTACTCAGCTTTGCCACTGTAGCATGGAAGCTGCCATAGACAATAAGTAAACAAATGGGCAGAGCTGTGTTCCAATAAAACTTTATTTAAAAACACAGATCTGGCCATCTGGTCCTTTGCATGTCTGTGCTATAAAGTGAAATGACCTGAGAGCTCCAGACACCCGGGGTGAGGAGGGGGTGACTAGAAGCTGTGTTACTTGCTGCTCTGGGTCTGCCCTCGCCTGCCACCCTCCTGTAACACCACTCCTTTTACTGTGGATACTTGTGGGGCCACCCCAAAATGAAGGTCCATCTTTCTCCCAGGAAAGATGCCCGCAGCCCCGCAGAACCAGGGGCTGGAGCTTCCTAAGGAACACTGGAAAGATGGGCTCCTTGATTTGCCTCTTCTCCCATTGCAGTGACCTCCAGACAAAAAGTCAGTAGGTCCAGACACCTGAGGGAGGCAATATGGTGTGAAGAACTTGTTCCTGGGCTTCAGACAAAGATTCCTGTCCTCCCCTGTCACTTAATAGCCATTTGGCCTTGGGCAAGCCACATTAACTTCTCAGTGTCCCAGTTCCTTTGTCTGAAGTCAGGGGAGAGCAGTGCCAAATAAAGAAGGCTGAAGTTCAGTGGCATCATAGGGCCAAGCACTTCAGTCCTGGAGCTAAACTCCACCTTTCTCCCACCTGCAATCTGTTCTACCTTGAAAGAGTTATTTAAGCCTCTTCAACCTCAGTATTCTCTCCCTAAGAGCCACCGAAGGCTTCCCATCTCACTAGGGGAAAAAAGCCAAAAATCTTTCTAATGGCCTCCAAAACTCTCTGTTTCCTTGGCCCTCTGCCACTCCTCTAAACCTAATCCTCTATCATTCTCCCTCCTACCCTATCTGTGCCAGCTACTACCAAGACCTTTAACCCCTCCCTGTAAGGTTCTCTGTTAAGATTACACATAGTTCCTTCCCCTACCTCCTCCAGTTCTCTGTTCAATTCCAAATCAGAAAGGCCTTCCTTGGCCATCCTGTTTAAAATAGCAACACCACCACCTCCCCAACAATAATCTACCTGTTTTCCTTCCAAATCTGTTCATCTCTATGCTTTTTCTCCACAGCACTCACCACCATTTGGCAAATTTAACATTTATATACTCTCTTCCCCCTACAGATTTCTATCTATTTTGTTCATCTGCATTCCCAATACTTAAAGTTGGTATATAATAAACTTTCCATAAGTATTGTATGACTGAATCAGTGAATAAGTTAAAAAAGGAAAGTGGAATGACCTGCTGTGCATTTTTAGTGAACAGTGAGGATGTCTGGTTTGAGTATTTAGTATACATATTTAGTATGTATATTATTACATGTATTTAGTATACATAATTAAGTCACAACAGTATATATTTTATAAATATTTTGATAGTAACAATGGTAAATTCAGAGTCTTTAACCAATTAGTTTCTTGGCACCTGTTCATAAAATGAAGTCTGTGTGTGACAGTTATCTCCCTCAAGGACTCAAATTTGAATACTTTTAGTTTGAAAGGAGAAAAATCCAATCTATTGGGGGAAAGTGTTGCAGTAGAGTCAACTCTAGATTTAGGGTGAATGAGGTTTTTGCCCAGGTTGGATTTTAGAGAATAAAATAATTAACTGCATTCCTGCTAGGACTCTTCCACTTTAAAATTGAACAAACATCTCCCGTATAAATCACAAGTTTGCATTGCTTTCCAGATTTTCCTATAAATGTTTAATAATCTAGGATGTGTGGGCTATATGTGAGAATAAAAGGGAAGCCTAGTTACAGTTTTTGAAGAGCCTAGTTATGTAAAATATCTTTCTTTACATGGTCCTTTTAATTAGCTCTCTTTATAGTGAGCCAAAATCAAGGCCAGTCAAAATTTAACAACCAGATACATTAAGGGAATTGGCATTATGTGCATGTATGTGAATTCTTGATATCATGCAGTGGTGAGAGAAAGGGGCAACTTTTCCTCAAATTGCGTAATGAGGAGCAATTCAGAACCAACTAAATTCTATAAATCACCCTGAATAGATTTTGGTGACTCTCTTAAAACCTAGACAGGTTTTTAGTCTTTTTTGATGTTGTTTTAACCAAAATGTTAAAGATTTAGAAGTTATACTGCTAGTTATTTTGGAAACTTTATCAACGCAGGACAAAATAGCTAATTATCATGGTACTATATTTCATCTTTGCTTCAATGACTTATTCTGGGATTTATTTGATTATTACACAGTTTTAATATTTGTTAGTACACTGGTTTGGGTTTGGGGGGTGGGTTTCTTTGTTTTTCCTTTAAGAGGTTTCATATACAGCGGAACCTCCGTAGTCGACCAGGTCCCTACACTGACCACCTCCTTAAGTTGCCCATGTTTGTCACAGTCCCTTCCTTGGTCAACTTAGAGGTTCTACGGTATATTCATGCTGTTTGTCAGGACTTTAGTCATCTCAGAGGTTGAGAATCTATTGTATTTTTGTATTCCTCAGTGGAAAATCTGTTTAACTCATTATTCTTGGCATATGTAAATTTTGTCTGAAATCCTCACCCTCTCCATCTGTTTGTTCCTTCTGGAAGGAGATGGAGGCTGAGTGGCTGCTCTCCCTCGCACGTTGCCAAGTCACGTGGTTAAAGTCCACTTCCTAAAGAGCCGTGCTGTTCCCGACATTCTGAGTTTTACCCCCAGGTTTCCAAACCCCAAGTTAAAAGACAGGAAACTGTTGTTATTGATCTCTAAAAAGAAGAGCACATTACTCTGTTAAAAAAGTCATACAGATTTCCATGAGTCTTGAAGGTTCAAATAAGAGAACTCTTCCCCCTCCACCTGCTTCCCAGGAATGCTGTGTCGAGAAAAAACTATTAAAAAAAACACACAGAGGATTCCTATTATTACTGCAGTTACCATAAAATGAAATTACCTTTAAGTGACACCGATGGTCTCCTGCTTTCTAGAGAGTTTGAAAAACTGTTCAGTGGGGTAACCTGGTGCTTGGTCCCTGATTTCTGTCCGTATGAATCAGACTACAAGTTTATTAATTTTATTAAATTCATCAAAGCTAAATACGTGTCATTTGCATCTGAAAGAGAAGAGCCTTTTCTTTGCATTGAATTTTAGAACTATTTCATATTCTTCACCATCTGCACATCCAAATTAGCCTTTGATTAAAATCTTGGTCTTATTCTTTTTATGAAGAGACTCCCTAATGTTTCTTAAGTTGCAGAGATTATTCCCAAAAGACTATAAAATTATTAATATTTTATCTGGCAAATAGGAATTTAGGGAACACATTTCTTTTTATGGTGTATATGCATTTTTCCCCCCTGAGAAATGGGTGAATTTTGTTTTCATAAAGGCGTGCACATCAAGATGAATTTGAAAGGGCTCCTGAAGACAGCATTATTTCAGACGCCCCTACTGCTTAGTCTTTATGAAGGGAGTTCTATCTTAAAGAATGTCAGGCTTATGTTTCAATGAGAAGTTCATCACTTAGGACTTTTGGTGCTAATATTTTATCGTGCATAAAATTTCCCTGGAGAACTGAAGATGCCAGTTCTCATTCCAACAGTTAGGGAAAGGTGAGGAACTTCAGCCTCAAGGCCACATGTGGCCCTCCAGATCTCCAAGGGTGCCCCCTTTATGGAATCCAAACTTCACAGAGCAAATTCCTTCAGTAAAAGGATTAGTTCTGCATTGGATTTAGTCAAGAGGCCATACTGAAGGATCCAGGCAACCGTGTGTGTCTCCAAAACTGAAGACTCCCCACCCCACCCTAGGCTAGCTAAGTGCTATCTGGAAATAAATAGATGACTCTTCCAGGAATTACTTCATTTCAAACTTATTCTAATTGATTTTGAGTCACTACCACATTTGATTGTCTGTTGTTTGTTTGCTGTCCGGTATTTAACATAGGAGAGGCCCCTGAAACCAGGGCTGAAGTTGGAGTAAATATCAGGCAGGGAACGTAGAAGGGGCGCTCAGTGATGGCTGTGAATATGTCCAGAAGCATTATGGCAGAAAAGCGGAGGTTGAGACACCCCTGAAGCAGGTGACCAGGCCAGCCTGTTTTGAATAAGAACTTTGGGATCAATTTTCAGTCTGAGGACCAATAAGAAATCACAGTCTCTCCACTTAATTGCTGCTATGGAAAATTCAGGAAAACATTCCAACCTGAAATGCTAATGTTCTTTCAGCCCTGCCTGTGTCTGCATACACACTAATCACTTACAGCAGTTAGAAATGAGGATGGAAGTTTTCTACCCTGCACTGATAAGATCTAAATTGGCAATTTATTTAAAAACTGTTATTTGGACCAGATTCAGTGCCTACTCAAAGAAATGTGTCAGGATGAGAGAATATGAATAACACGAACAATAATGACTGAGTGGCTTTTATTATAGGTATTTTATTGTGTATAATGCTTTCTGAAGCTGAAATATAAAAGACAACAAAATCCATTATTCATGCTGTTTCCATATTCATACAGATATGACTATAATGAAAGTTTGTCTTCTGCCACAGGCATAACTCTGAGCCCCTCAGTAATAAAACAAGTGTTTTCTAGGACCAGGGGATTTATATGCAAAAATCATCTTCACAATGCAAACTTTGTCTGAAAAAACAAGGCTCTTATTTTTAAAGGAACCTTGCTTTATTGCCAAGGGCATTGTGTTGTTCACTGACATTTATATCAGATGCAAATTAGGAAACTTAATTATAAAATGATACTAATTCTCTATAAGTATTTTGATCAATTTATAGTCATTCATTTTTTAAAAATTACATAGAGAAACTCTCTTTCAGTGAGCCAAGATCAAATCATTCTGGGATGCACAATTAAAAATGTGGAAAGTATTGTTCTGCTTAGCTAGTCAGCTGGTTAGACTGTTTTAAGCACGGGCAAATAGAAACTCAATCGAACTGCTGAATTAAGTACTATGTGTTTTCATTTAATTATGTTTAGGAAACGTGTTAAAATACCAGTTGATAGGGTAGCTCTCCTTTAATTGATCCACTGTTTTGAAGTAGCTGTTGTCTGGTTGAACATGATATTCTAGGTGATAAAACCTGATAAATAACAGCCTGGAGAGAACAGACTCATCTTTCAGTGGAAAACATTATCAGTACAATTTTTATTGTATGTCTATGGCATTTTGGAATTGTCCAACTTTAATGATGTAGGAAAACCCCTGGCTACTACAAAAACATCAGGATTTCATGAAGCCAATAGATGATCTAATACATAAGAGAAAAACTCAAATCTATTCAAAGTGGGGGGCAGGGGAATGGGGAAAAGGGAGGAGGGGGGTTATTGGTATATGGCACACCTCTTGGGGTTGAGACACAATTATAAGAGGGACTTTACCTAACAAATGCAAACAGTATGGCCTAATTCTTTGTACCCTCAATGAACCTAAAACAATAAAAAATTTAAAAAATCAGAATTTCAGAAGTAGATAAAATTGTTAAGTTGCTCATACACATAATCACTTAGTAAACTGAGTCTGCTCATCACTTCTTTTCTGCTAGTGAGCTGGGAGCCAGATGGAATGTGATTCTAGAGGCGGGAACATAGCAGTGGGTTCCCAGGCCACCGAGTCTGCAGTACTCAGTTCTGTTGTGGGCAGTTAGGATTGATACAAGGCGGGTGCAAGACATGTGATCCTTCTAAGAATGGTATCCACCATCCATGTGTGACACCAGTTTGGAAACTAGATTACAAGTTTATTTACTTAAAAATAAGAGAGATAGTTCTACTTTATTAAATTATCTGACCTCACTTAGAAAACTAGTATATCATTTATGCTAATAATAAGTCAGTGTGGTTATCCATCAATGTTAAGTACTTTTTAAGGGAAAAAAAGAACCTCTGGCCATCTCCACCAAATTGTACACTGACCCACTTAAAGTTGTCGAAATTGACTTTCCAAACCCCAAACTGTGCCATCAAACAGCTCCTGAGCTGCTGAATAAAGGGGATAAACGTGTGTTTACTCAAACACATGCCTATGCAGTCTGTCATGAATTTACACAGGTATGAAATGAGTAGATAAAAGAACTCAAATGTTGTTTAATCACTGCAGCTTACCAAGCCTAGAATTATAAAGTTGACAGCTTAAAAATAACCTGATCCCATCTCTTAATTGTATAGATGAAGAAATCAATGCCCTTACCAAAAATTATAAAATTAGTAAGAGGTGGAGACCGTATTACAAGTTGGCTCACACGTACGCTGTGCTCCACAGTTGTCTGTTGAGCTAAGTCAGCACATCCATTCTCTAGCAGTCCAGTCACGCCATTGAGACCCGGGCTTGAACTTCCTTGAACTTTTATTTTAAAGTAGAAATTGCCTTAACTCCAGGCAAACTAAACTAAAAAATAATTGCTTGATGTCTGTTCTTCAGTTCAATTCAATTAGAGACAGGGACTTCTCTGAGCTGTGAGAAAGCTGACTATAGGTCAGGATAGGTGTGGGGGTCCAAAGAAAGTAGCTCTTTCACCCAGTAAGTAAATCAGGCACTGGGGCAAGCCCCGCCAGAGAAATGGCCACAGGGGAAGAGTACAGAGCAGCTGGAGAAAGAGGCACCCTGAGGGCCTCCACCTTCCCCTGGGGTAAAACGTTGAGGCAAGGACCTGGAGACTCTGCCTGGCCTAGTGAGTTGTCTTTGCCACTGAGTATCCACCCAAAGTCCAAGTAGCTTGGCTGAACATCCACCAACCTTAGCATTGTCGCCTACACTGATACTCAAAACAAATTTAAGAAATGTCTCAAGGGAATATCCAAAGGAAAGAGTTTGTAAAGATAATCTCTAAGAATAAAAATCTAACCCTGTTTCATGGTGGTGATGACTAATAGGAGGAGTAGAGAGTACTTAGAAGGGCCTTGTAGCTACTGCCATGTGATAAATACAATTAAGTCCTTAACACCCCAGAAATAATTTTATTCTTGACTCCTTAACCTCTCTATTTATATGTGAGTGTAAATGGTACCTATAAGTAACCAAGGATACTTATAGGCCAGGATTAAAGCATGGAGTGATTACTTTCTGGTCAACAAAGTTAAAATATCTGTTTAAAATAATGACAATAGGAAGAAACTAGTAATTTTTAAAACACTATGACATTGCCCCTCTCACCTCTACTCCCTCCTCTGACCTGACTTCAGCCACACTGACCACTTGGATATTCTTTGAACATATCAAGATAGAAAGAAGAGGAGGCCAGAGCCTTTGCTTTGTTTGTTGTCTCCGCCTGGAATATTTCCCCCCATCTGTTTGTAAGGCTACCTCACTCATCCTCTTTAATTCTCCTCCGCAGGGAGCCTGCCCTGAGTTCTCTGCTCCATGTTGGCTCCTCCTCCCCTCCAGTCAGGACTCCCCACCTGATCATGCTTGCTCGTTTATTTTTTCTGTAGCACGTTTTTAACTCCCAGTGTAAAAGATAATTTACTTAGGTATATTGTCTGTTTCCCCCACTAAAGCATATAAGCACCACAAAGGCAGGAATCTTTGTCTAGTTTGTTTACTTATTTGTCCCCAAAGTTTAGAGGAGTGTCTGGAACATAGGAAATGTTCAATGAATATTTTTAATGAATAAATGAGTTTGTTAATCTTGACTTCCCAAGATATAAATTTAGGAAAAATTCCCCTAGCATTAACCTGTATGTTGCCTTTTCTCACTGTCAGGATCTTGTCCTATGTCAGTTGTGATAGCTTTTAATTCTGGCTAGTTTGTTTCTCTCTAGATCAATAGTCTGTTGGGGAGTTGTTCTTTTCTCCAAAACTTTCAAATAGAGAAACATTTCAGGGCCAATGTTGGCATTTAAGTTTCAGAGGAATTCAGGTTTTCTCTGGAAGATACATAGATTAGGTAAAAATTAAAATATCAGTAACAAAGACTACATTTTTAAGCAATGGAAATTCTATAGGACAACCAGCTGTGTCCAGGTGGTCAAGAGCTAATATCTTAGGAAGATGATCTTTTAACTTGAGCCAAGAGGAAGCTTGAAGCTGACCAAAATAAAAATGGATAAAATCTGCTATTATTGCTGCCAAATATTTCTTTTTCCAATGACTATACAGATAATGACAAAAATTGGGGGCTCATTTGTGTAGGAAAACCTACCAGAAAAGCCAACATGGTAGGTCTCTTATTTTAGCATCCCAACAGGCGTATTCCAGGAGAAGGATGTTAACATTAAGATGCACATTCCTAGAAATGTGAGCTGACAGAAAGTAATCACCCCCTGTCTTACTCCATTTGGGCCACTGAACAAATTACTATAGAGTAGGAAGTTTGAAAACAATGGCTCTGACAGATTTGACTTCTGGTGAGGCCCACTTGCTGGTTCTACCTAAGTCCTCGTGTGGTGGAAGCACAAAGCAGCTCTCTGGGGCCTCCTTTTTAAGGGTACTGATCCCTTTCATAAGGATTCTGGTCTCATAACCTAATCATACCCTGAAGACCTCACCTCCTAATACCATTAGTGGGCACATTAGGACCTTAACACATGCATTTGGGAAGGGGGACACAAAGATTAAGACAACAGCACCCCGTTAAGCCTTACTATGTGGCTTATGAGGCTGTCTGTAGCCTCTTAGGTTTCAGAGACATACAAGGCCCATTTCCTCTGACCGTAGCCTGTGTCCCTTCAGAGGTACCACACTGTGGTCAAAAACACAACCTATACCTTTCAAAGGCCCAGGCACTGGTAATGAGAGAAGTGCTCCACTTGGACCAGCACAGAGGCCCCAAAGATCTAACTCAAGTTCAAATCTGAGTAGTGCCTTTCTTGGCCTGAAATCTTGCACTGATTGCTCCCATAGCTTCAAATTCTGTGGCTTAATGCAAAACACCCTTTATAGTTTGATTGGTCTTTGTCCGGGCATTGATCACTTTCTCTAAAGTCACTGGTGTCTCCTGGGTATTGTTTCCAATATATGGAAGACTCCAGAGGATAAGAATTATTCCTTACTCAATTTAGTGTCCTCAGTGCGAAGCCCGTGGAGGGCGGGGGGTTCTTAGCAAATCTTGGCTCAGTGGTTGAGTGGATCAATAGAAATGTGATGTTGCTAAGTCCTAATGTGGCTATTTTTGTTTCTTTCCCCAAGGACTTTGGTGTTATGTTCCTACACCACTTTGTAAGTATTTCCTTGCTTTCCTTTTCATATGTCAACAATATGGCCCGAGTGGGGACCCTGATCCTTTGTCTTCACGATTCAGCCGATGCTTTTCTAGAGGTAAAAGTTTTCTTTCTTCTTCAAGAATACAAAATCCAGAACTCAGAGAGTCCCCAGTATTGTCATTTCTTTAGCATTATGCTAGGTGGTGCTTGGGGATGATAGTGAGTGACTGTTTTAAAACTGCAGAGTGTTTCTTTATAGGTTAAATCGGTGAAAATGAGACTAAGTTAGTATGTAAACTTTTATACAAAAAAGGTTCATAAAGTAATGAAAACCTTTATAATTCCACACTTAAGGAAAGCATGATTGTACAAAGGAAAATTATTATCTGAATGAGTTTTGTCTCTTGTATTGTAAGTTTCACTCTGATTTGGGGAGAAATTTTATATTAGTCGGGTTAGTTACTGATGGAAGCTATAATATGCCTGTGAAATTCAGCAGTAGTCATAGTTTTTACCGCCAATACTGCCAATATTGTCCTAAATCACAGTACTACAGTGAGAAGGGATATGAATTATAAATTATAAAAGAAGGTATTTCTTGTGTCTATACATATAAAGAGTATCTGTGGAAATACTGGTTGTACTTTAATGAACTTTCTAAACAATCATCATTTAGAATTCTTAAAGTAGTAAAATAAATAAAAAATGCCCTAGCATATTTTAAAGGTAAAATCCTAAGGACATTTTTGATGTGGTTATTTACTACTAATTATGGTGCCTGTGAAGAATCACGTTCAATAACGTTATATCAGGAAATCAGTCTTTTCACTTTGTACTAAGAAATTTATGTAACTGGTCAAAATTAACTTATAAGGATACAAAATGGGTCTTAGAATCTGTATTCTGACTTTTTAAAAAATTTCTTTTGGCCCATAGTTTCTCCGCCTTTGAAGCATTTATTGTTAGTGTGATTATACAATCATGTGCTCTCAGTAATGATCTATTATTACAATACCAGTAGAAATTCTGTGCCATAAAATTGAATCTACTATAAAAGAAATAAGGTTTGAAGTATGTACAGTACTGTATTAAAAATCCTGGTCCTTTAATGTTATGAAACAGGAAAATAGCCCTAATAGGCTAGATAATTCAAATAATAATTTCACACTAGGATTTTTAAGTAATTCAGGCTAAAGACTATTCAGCCTATTTAAGGAGAAATATAATTAGTATAGGGGCAGTCTCCTGGAAATCATTACCATTTGGTTTAATCTTAAGTATGCTTGGAAGTTGAAATTTATGCAGCCACCTACAGTTCTGAAATCAGTCCTGTATCATCAGCCAACTTTAATGCTGGTGGAAATAAATGGCTGGCATGGTGCTCAGTAGTGCTGAGATTTAGAAAAGTTTGACTGAATCGTCATCTATACCTTTTATCCCGAAAAGAAAGATAATCCAGAAATTCCCATCATGTGGCTTAAAAACAGATATTCTTCATCACCTGGGTTCTCGTTAACAGTATAAAATAAATGATACTTGAGAAACTCAATTAATGAGATGGTATATCAGCTGTTAGCTCCTCCAAATGGGATCTATAGCCCAGACATTTCTGAAAAGTTGATGTTTACTGATCATTGATTGAATGCTGATGAATTAATTTTGTAAAAGAAAAACTACATGGTTTTCCTAGCCAGAAGAAGGCAGAAGGTGCTTTTTCTTTTAATATAATTCATGATGTTATACCTAAAGTATTCATGAAATTAAGAGTTCGTAATCCTGGCTTCCATTCAGTCCCTAGATATTTCCCTTACAAATATGTTTCTCTCCTAGCTCTGTGCTTTACTTAAAGCTACTAAAGTATAGTGTCTGTGGGTACTCTTAACAATGTTTTCAAGTTTAATTCAGCTAATTGAACTTTCCAAGAAGTAGAAAATAAGGTGAAGAATTCAGAAGGCATCATCAGCTTATAACCCTGTGTGTATAGGCCGTGAATTCTATGTGAAAATGTAAAGAGGTGATGAAGCAAAGCTGTTTTCAGTCTCACCTGTTTTCACTTAGGATTACCTATAAAAAGTTGATCATAGAGAAAGAGATGCGATTTCTTCCCTAGACTGATGTATGATATAAAAATAGTCACTTAAATCGCCGTCATAAATTATTAGAGTACTTCTCACTGACACTTTGAACATTAGTGACTTTCATCTAGGAAATAACCCATTAATGTGACTTTGAAATTTCTGCTATCTAAGTGGATTAGCTGAAATAACATGATTGATCTTTATTCTCACTCATATGTGGGAACTAAATATTAAAAGTAATTGATCTCATGGAGACAGAGTAGAATGATGGTTAACCAGAGGCTGGGAAGGGTAATGGGAGGTGGAGGATAAAGTAGGGAGGGTTAATGGGTGTGCAAACATAGTTCGATAGAATGAACAATATTTGATAGACCAGCAAAGTGACTATAATGACCAGTAAGTTAGGGTGAACTTTAAAATAACTAAGAGTGGAATCTGAATGTTCTAAACACGAAGAAATGATAAACCTCTGAGGTGATGGATACCCTAATCACTTGACTTGATTAATTCACACTGTATGCCTGTATCAAAACTTCATATATGCCCTGTAAAGATACGCAACTATCATGTATCCAAAATAATTAACAAAAAACAAAACAAAATATGATCTTGACACTTCTTTCTTCTCTAAATGTATGAGTATAAGCCAGAAGACTGTGCCCCAGAGTAGTCCCTGTTAAAAGAAAACTTAGAATTCTAAGCAGAAAGGAAGAAAAATGCAGAAAGTGTCCACATATTCCATATAAAGTTTATGGCCTTAATATTTGAGATTCATTAAAGATTTAAAGGGTTATCTGGTGCTTTCTATTTGGACCTGTTATGGTAAATTTCTGTGTTGGTGTCTCCGGTCTGCTAATACCATCTATAATGCAAGAATTTCTTATTTTTCTCTCTATTTTTCTGAAATCAACCATAAAATTGAATTTTTCAGGTTGCTGAATATTTTATTAAATCTGTAACAGTCAGTAATTCTACTTATGGCTAGTGCTGCATTTCTCTCAACTTATGGGTAATTTATAAATACTGGTGCGTGGTGCATGACATTGTAAAGTTGCAGGCAATTTTATGCATTTGGTAAGTTACATCTTCCAGGAGACTCATGCATATGGAAAGAAACATTTTATTTATCAGTTTAACTAAATTAATATGTCTTGTTCCTTCCTTTCGTAGGCTGCCAAAATGGCAAATTATGCCAAGTTTCAGAAAATGTGTGACCTCCTGTTTGTTATGTTTGCCATGGTTTTTATCACCACAAGACTGGCTATATTTCCAATCTGGTGAGTCCGCCAATCTTTCTTCTACTAGAGTTCCCCTCTTCCTTGTTACCTTCATGAACCATCTTCCTTTTGAATTTTACTCCAAATACCTAGTAAAAGGTTTAAAGATTGTTGGAGAAAGAAAGACTCAAGAAACAGCTTGATTTCTTCTTTTAGAAGAAAGGTTGCACTCTTTACTAACATGGTCCACAGGCTAGTTAGAAAAGGGTGCGGTTTATACACATTCTGGAGCTGTAGAAAGCCTTCTGTCAGCTTAGATGCTAGCCTGGAATATGCCTCAAGAACCTCAGCTGTGAGGGTTTGAATAAAGGAAGGACACGTGGTGTTGTAACCAGGTATGTGTCAGGGGTCACAGTGGGTTGTCCCAAGACCAGCACCAGCACGGGGGTATAGGGGAAGACTTGTTAGAAATGTAAATTATTGTGCCCACCCCAGACCCACTCAGTCAGAAACTTGGTAGATGAGGGCTGACAATCTCTGTTTTGACATCTTCCTGATGATTCTACTGTATGTTAAGTTTGAAAATGACTGTCCTGAGTAATTCTCCTCATCCTGTGTATGTACCATTAATGCAGATGGGAGATACGACTCAAAAATAACCCCTGCATTTCTTTATGGCTCTTGAATGTCTGGGAGTATTTTTTTCTGTTGAGAACTAAGAAAAAGATACGACAGATTTTGGTGGAATTTGACAGTCCTTTCTATAGAAAATAGGTGCACTGTCATTAATCTTTTTCTGGAAGGCCATTAGTTGAAGTAAGGGGGGAAAAAAAGAACTTTCCATAGCATCAATGGTAGCCCCCCCCCATTTTGGAAGATCATTTGAATGGAAAATTCGAGTAATGGAATTGGAGAAAGGGTGCAATACTTTGACTTTCCACCCAATAAAAAAAACAATAATAAGAAAGTTGACGCTTGTGGGTGGCACCTGTGGCTCAGTGGGTAGGGTGCTGGCCCCATATAGCGAGGGTGGCAGGTTCAAGCCCGGCCCTGGCTAAACTGCAACAAAAAACAGCTGGGCATTGTGGTGGATGCCTGTGGTCCCAGCTACTCAGGAGGCTTAGGCAAGAGAAATACCTAAACCTAAGAGCTGTAGGTTGCTGTGAGCTGTGATGCCACAGCACTCTACCGAGGGTGACAAAGTAAGACTCTGTCTCTAAAAAAAAAAAAAAAGAAAAGAAAGTTGGTGCTTGTAAATGAATGTTTATCATTGAGATTCCAGTAATGAATTACACACACACACACACCCCTTCTCCTTGAGACTCAGCCCTTCCGGGCATTTATGAAAATCATTTCCAAGCAGTAGTACTGTGTGTTGGCAAGACATTTATAAAACCTCACTATAGTCTAATGTGGCTGTAGGTGGTGCATACAGCTGTAAGTAGGGAACACTGAAGTAATTTTGAAGACGTGTCTGTAATGTTTTCACAGTTGGAGCTCTTTCAAGATTATTAGCAGAACTAGTAGTGCAAATTTAAATAGAAGAAATTCAAACAAAATCCAGGGCAATTTTTTCTCAAAAGGCTAAAGTTTTTTCAGCTTATGATTTCTAAGAACCTGAGTTGTAAAGAAATTAGTTGTCAACATTAAATACTTTGATTTGCTTCCTTTAGGGGTAGAATTAAAATTGGGATGTTACTCTACTTTTCCCCCGGGTTAATGTGTATAAGCTCTTGGGGTTTAAACAGCAGGCAAGGGACTTACCTCAAACACAGAACTTAAAATATAGAAATTTGTCCTGCTTTCCTGCTGCCAACAAGGTAACTTATAGGTCTGGTCTATGGTCTAGCTGCTTAGGAAAATCCTTGTTAACCAACTAATTTGGCTAACAAATTTCATATATAAATTTTATATTTATAAATTTAAAATATTTATATATTTTATATAAATGGTTTCATACAACATGCACTCTTTGTGCCTGGGTTCTTTCAGTTAGCCTGATGTTTTCAGAGTTTATCCATGTTGTAGCGTATGTTAGTACTTCATTCCTTCTTACTGCTGAATATTGTTCTATTGTGTAGATACGCCGCATTTTATTTATCTGTTCATCAGGTAATAGACTTTGGGTTGTTCCTGCTGTTTACCTCTTATGAATGATACCGCTGTTAACATCGTGCACAGGTTTTTGTGTGAGTACATATTTTTAGTTCCTTGGGTGTATACCTGGGAATAGAATGGCAGGATTACACAGTAACTCTGTGTTTGACTTTTGAAGACTACCACACTCTTCCAGAGCTGCAGCACCATTTCACATTCTCACCGGCAGTTTATGCCGGTTCCACTCTCTCTGCATCCTTGCCAACGCTTGTTACTTTCTGTCTTTTTTATTATATTCACTTCATGGGTATGAAGTGGTATCTTGTGATTTTTGTTTGCATTTCAAATCCTTTACCCATTTTTAATTAGGTTATTTGTCTTTTTATTGGATGTGTTATATATGTATATAAGTATACATCTGATAATAAATCTTTTATTTGGTATATGATTTGCAAATTTTTTCTCCCCTACTAAAGGGTGTCTTTTTACTTCTTTGATGGCGTCCTTTGAAGACAACAACTTTTTAATTTTGATAAAATCTAATTTATCTATTTTTTTTCCTTTTATCAGTTGTGTTTTTGGTGTCATATATATAAGAAATCATTGTCAAATCCAAGGTTATAGAGATTTACACCTATGGTTTTTCCTATGTGTTTTCTAGTTTTACATTTAGGTCTGTGTTCTGTTGTGTATATGGTAGGAGGTAGGGATCCAATGTGTGGATATTCAGTTAGCCCCACATAATTTCTTAACTTTTTTTTTTTTAGACAGTCTTACTCTGTCACATGGGCTAGAGTGGCATGGTGTAAGCCTAGCTCACAGCAACCTCAAACTCCTGGGTTCAACCAATCTTTCTGCCTCAGCCTCCCAGGTAGCTGCAATTACAAGCTGTGACTACTACACCTGGTTAATTTTTCTATTTTTAATAGAGACAGGATCTCACTCTTGCTTAGGCTAGTCTTGAACTCCTGAGCTCAAGCAATCCTCCCCCGTCCCCCGGACTCCAAAGAGCTAGGATTACAGGTGTGAGCCACTGTGCCCAGTCCCGCACACCATTTCTTGATTGGCTATTGCTTTTATTATGATCATCTTCATCACTAAACTCCAGTGAAGCAAATTCTTTTTTTGTCACATTTCCCATTTACTGCCTTTTTACTCTTTTTGATCCATTTCTGTCTCTTGGAATCACATCATTGGGGCACTCATTGTCCTGTCTGGAACACTTCATCCTGTCTAATAAGCCAGGAGCTAGGGACGCAATTTTACAACCTTTTCTGCTTCTCTCCCAGTTGGGATGCTGTCCAGGGAAATGGTGATCATTTCTGTCCAGAAGACATCTGGGGTATAACACATATAGGTCACCAGAACTGATCTCTTGGCATTATTCCTTCCAGAAGATATAACTGCCTTCTGGCTTCCCGGTGTAGACCATCCCCAGCTAATGCCTGGCCTTGTTGTAGTTAGGACATGAATTACTCCAGAAAGTGCAGTGTTTGTATCCCTTGTGTGCTGCCCTTGGCTCTGCTAAGCTGCCTGTCTCTTTTGCAGGGAGGGTAATTAAAGTAGCAATTGCTCTTCTTGGCTATAACAATAATAGCCTTTCATATGAATACCTCTTCCAGATACATGCTTATTTAACTCATATGATGTCATATATGGTCAAGACCAAATTTTGGCAAGTCCTTATTTACTACATACTTTGACAGAATTTGGGTTACCATCCGTGTACAAAAGCTCCAGTGATACTGTATATGTTATACTACTATTTCCAAACAAGTAATCACTGGTGCCTCACATACATGTAATCTGGCCATCATTTTTAAAAAGTGTTTAAAGTTTAACTCCTTTCTCTTGCATTTAAGGCAGGCATCCTCAAACTACAGCCCACAGGCCACATGCAGCCCACCTTGGACTTTTATCTGGCCTTCCAGGTGTTTTTGCCACCTGCTTTTTGCCTGTCCTGCTTAGCAGCTGACTTGTCCTGGGGCCTGCAGTCCGGCCCTCCAACAGTCTGAGAAACAGTGAACTGGTACCCTGTTTAAAAAGTTTGAAGACCTCTGATTTAAGGTTTTAGAAAATTGTGTCTAGTTAAATCCCATCATCTCAAAAATCTGTGTATGTTAGCCTTCACTTTGTAGTCAGTCAACGATTTGATCCTCTCTGAGAGTAGGACTATCCAGTATAAGCTGTTACTTTTGTCATTTATCTGCATCTCTTTCTTAGGCTCCATTTGTGTGTAATCACTGAAATTTCTAACCGTTTCCCATAGTTTCTGAAGTGGTGGTTTTAATTTGGCCTAGAGTAGACTGTGTTCAATCTCATTATAGAATTCATCACAACGCCTTACAATAGCTACTTAATAAATATTGTTGAGTGCATTAAGTACTCTTAAATTCTAAATAGCCTCACATCCATTTTATTAGTCGATCTCCCTAAATCTTTGTGAAGTTAGGTAGATGCAATCACACAGAGAAAACCAATTCATTTAGAAAAACAATTCAGTTCAGTTGAATAAGTACTTCCTATGACCCATTCATTCTCTCTACAATTGAATATAGTGGAACCTCCATAGTTGATCACCTCCCTACACTGATCACCTCCTTAAGTTGACCTGATTTTAATAGACTAGACATGTATCACATGTACTCAACGGAAGTTTTTTATGTTAACCAGCTCCGTATGTTGACCAGTTTGCTACAGTCCCTCAGGTAGTCAAGTTACAGAGACTTATCTTACTACCTTTTGTGAGCCCATAAAGTAATCAGTGGGATACATTTTTGATAGTTGTTAATTTAAAAAGTGTCATTTATAATTTCCCCTGTCACTCTGTCCCAGCCAGATACCATATTGTGAACATCGTCATCTCTCAGCCCTACAGTGGAATCTGGTAAAGAAAAAAGCAAATTCACGGAGACCCTGAAAAGAGAGTGGCATGTTGTAGTTGCTAGAAAGGCTTCTTGCCTTGAGTCAGTTATGGATCTCTGGGTCGCCACGTCTGAGGACCAGATGTCTGACCTCTCTGTACCCATGTCCTCATCAGTGAAGTAATAATAAGTACTCTCCCTACCTGCCAGAAATGCCAAGGATAGAATGCAATATTGTTGGTAGCACTGCTTTGTCATCTGTAAAGTACTGTATAAATATTTAAGTATTCCTTAAAATGTGCTGTTGTTGTCAAAGAGGTAAATATGGCCAAGTGGTCAGAATTTTTGATTACATTTTATAACCTCCAACTAGTCTACATTAAGGAACCATAATCATAGGTACTCTTGAGATGAAATTTTAAAACCCTCTCTCCAGTTATGAAACCTGTACTGTCTAGCTTGAGTCGCTTCTCTTCTCAGGATTCAGCATGTAATGTTGAAAGTACGCCAGTTTGCCTCATTCCCGCAGGTCCCAAGTGACTATATCTACCTCATGCCACCAAAAGCAACTGTAACTATTTACAGAATCCTGCAGAATTTCGTAAAATTCAAATGCACGTCAGGCTATTCTCTCTTCATATGACAGATTATCAGGTCATTATCCAGCCGAGAATGTGCATGTCACAGTTGCCAGAACCTCTTCCTGTGGCCCAAGGATGATTGTCCATCTCTCCGCTTCTGTCCTGAAGCACGCCAGCTCCTCAGCTGCTGGTGGGCAGAGTCCAGTATATGCCATGAGCGGCCTGCTGCTGTCAGACTGCAGCGTCTGGCCTCTTGGAATGTGGCTTCTATTGATCTTGCCCCTGCAAAGCCGGGGAACTATTTGTGGACTCACACTCTCTGAGGGTTTCTGTAATTTAAAAAAAAAAAGTTCTAGAGAATCCTCAATCATTTTCCTTGATAAGACTGTAAATTCATCCAGGTGCATAAAGGAATAGTAGCTTTTTATCTGATCTGTTTTTCAAAATATATTTTACTAACGTACCATGGCCTCTCTGAAGAGTTGATAAGAAACAAGTTACTTTCAGAGCCTACAAATTTGTAAAAGCTGATTTTTTTTCCCCCCTGCTGTCCTTGGATGAATTTGCTGTGAAATTTGCCTTGGTTCTGGTCTGTGTTAAGTAGATCTGAAAGGCAAAGGACGAAACACGATATCCTTTGGCCGTTAGGTATTTTGGTATGTTTTTAATACTTACATCTACTACTATTAGTTAATACTGCTGAATGGTGAGGAAGAGTTAGACGGAAATAATGTGTGTTGACATATTCTGTCTCTTTCATGTAACCATCATAATTTTAATTTACTTTGGGATTGCAGGGCTAGACCAAGGTCAGCAAACTGGGGCCCGTAGCATATAAAGTAGCATAGTGCCTGTTTTTATGAATAAGCTTTTATTGGAGGACAGCCTTGCCCATCTGTTAATATTATCTTTGGCAGACTGCTGCTACATGGTTGAGTATTTGCTACAGAGTTATGGTCTGCAGATCCTAAAATTTTCATTATCTAGTCCTTTACAGAAAAGCTTTGCCTCTCTTTGGCTATGTCATTAAGAATTAGTCTCATGAGTAAGAATAAGGCAATGGGGGGAATGATGTTCTAAGTAGATTCAGCCTTGGGATATTCTCTAGAAGTGCTGTCAACCTCAGGCAAAAAACACCCAGGTATTCTTTCTTACTACTGTGGGGGAGCCGCAAAATATGCTTTCAATTAAGAGGACTTTTTCCTTTTGTCATTTGAGTCAACCAAAAAATACAGTATCCTGGTAACGCTCTCTACACAGACGTAATGTCTTAAGTGTTCCCTCTCTCCCTTCCTTCCAATCACTGTAGAGAATTCTTTACTGGGGGGAAGAGGAAAAAATGAAAAGATTGGTATAATGTTTATATACCATCTGTGGAAGAATTCAGTATGGCTATTATTATTTTATTTTTTAAAATAATTGAGTATTATAATGAAGTCTAGTGCCAGGACCTGAGATTTGAAAACTGTCTATTTGACTGAGGGTCTCGCTTATTTGAGAGAACTAATGTGTCATGGAAATCCTACAGCAGTTGAAGAACGACTGTTTCCATTTGCTTCCCTCATCACGCAGCACAGCTGCATTGCAGGCTAGTCCACTCCTCCTCACTCACCCGCAGTCCCCTGACGTTGGTCTATGGGTCTCTTCGGCCAGCTTGCCACTCTTGTCCATGCTGAGCTCCTTCTCACTGTCCCAGCCCAGCATGGGACTGGCTTGTGCCTGCCCTTTGCTCTTCCCTGCCTCTCTGGAGCCATCCCAAAAAGCATCCCTGCAGAACACCGCATGTGGGGCTCTGGGGGGTCTGGCTGAGTCCTTCATTATTAGAACCTCTTCATGCCTCTGAGGACCACTTCTGAGGATGCCAGTGTTGCCCAAGAGATGTAACCACTTCATCACTCCCACCCCCACGATCTTTCTGTTCCTCGTACAGGGATGTGTCTTATCCTGTAGAATTATTGTATTTCCCAGACAAGAGACTAAATACAAATTCCTCATAGATAAGGAGCCATTTCTTCTATATCCATCTATTTATCACACTTCACTGTGAGCTTGCTGTGCGTCAGGCACAGTGTGGGTGTTGGGGGCCTAGATATTGATTAGGTCACGTGCCTAGGAACATGAGGCACAAAAATACATACTAAATAGAAGATGAAAATTTAGAATCTCTCATGCAGTTCAGCACAGTTGTGACTGAGACTTCATAGCCCACATGTGTTTTTCCTGTATGACAGGGAGTAGGCCTAGACAAAGATGACAGGGGCTTAGTTGCTTCCAGGGGCAGGAGCATCCTAGCCACTGGATTGTTCTTATCAGGATTTATAGAAACAGAATTGTGCCATTGCTTCATAAGGTCACACTTTATCCACAGCAGATCATAAAACGAAACAGACAAATTTGAAATGTCAATGAATTGGAAATACAGCAACTAACTGTAAATGAGGAAAATCATAAAACAAGTATACTAGAAATGCAGATTGTTGATCAGGGCTGGAGGGGTGCATGCTGTGTGGTGGCTCCTGAGTGAGATCCAGAGAGAGGCTCCAGGGCAGCATAGGAAGGGGACAACTACCCCAAAAAGGGAAAAACAGAAATGTTTTTTAAAAGAGTCTCTTTCCTTCTTCCATGTGAGAACCCCAGGTAGTGTCCTGGTATAGTTTTATTTCTGCATGAGTCGTCCCCGGCCACCGTTGAGGACTCCTCATCGGGCTTCCTTGGTGTCAGGTGTCCAACCTCCAGTTTACAACAAACTGCTCATCTCTCAGCACAGCTTTCAACAACCCAACGTAACTGGCTTCTTTTTTGAATGGACAGGATATAAACTCCCATCTAATTTTCACAGCCCACTATGCCTTAGACCACTTTGTATTCTGTGCAGTGCCAACTCACGCCTTAAATGGACTTGTTGCACAATAAATATTTAATTGGATGTGTTAGTGATTAATCCATTGTGTCGTGATCTTTGAGTTATCCATTCAGTAGTTATGAGGAAGTGCAGAACACCGCCCTCATTAAAATACCTATTGAAACGTGTTCCAAAAGGCAGTGAAAAACATGTTCAAAGAAATGCTTCTGAATACGTATAAGAATGACTGGCCTGAAACCTTTCCACATGTTTTTCAGTCCCAAGAGATAAATAAGTATCGTTTTAATTACTTAAGATTTTTAGACTGTCTTAATTGAAATGTAAATATAGCAAAATGCAGCTAATGAAATGGGATGGTCTGTTAACTATAACTTCACTGCCCAGTGCTATATACTAATCAAGTAAAGAAATATTGGGATTGTTTCCCATAATAACCTCCAGGCGGGCCTGAGTCAATTCTGTTCCAAACTGGTCTCCTCCCCGCTGCATGCGTTGTGCTTGCAGCTGTTGTTGGGGTCAAAGCTGTTGACCTGAAGCAGCAGGATATGATGAACCATCTAATATAATACAATATTTTTCAATGACTTTATGATTATGCCTTGACTAATAATAAATGAACAAAACAGGAAAAGTATTTCTAGTTACCGCTAAAATATCTAGAGTATTTACACTAATCAGGATTTTAGTCCACCAAATTTTCCTGTTTTCATCCCATGAAAATATGAGGGTGTTTTTATCTCTGCTAGTGAAGGGCCAACACCAAGATAGAGCAATGAATATTTTAAGTTGATGTTCAAGTTATCATGTAAACATGTCCTATTCAGTTAATTCAGGAGGTATGTGAAACACTAAGCTGTTTTTCTTTGTATATAAGCCCCTTAAGTTACCTTCCCTTTCAGGACACTCCATTATGTTCAGAACACAATTTGCCAAGTCAGCACTTTATGGAAAAAGGGGGGGGGAGGGGGGGAGAACTCTTTCCTGTACCTTAAGTCTACAATTTCTTCCAGAAGTTAAGTGTTTCACAAAATAGGTTAAAGCTGCCATGAAGAGGTGTGGAAGGAACAGGGCCTGAATGCCTCTCCCAGGAATGCATCATTCATGGGACTTGACTCTCCTCCCCATCCTCCTAACCTTAGGATTGCATTCATTTCAAACTGTGTCTCCTCAACCCCATTTAAAATTTTAATTAGATGTTTAAGTCACCTACTCTCTCAGTGGAAGTCAAGGGGCATTTTCCTAAAGTGCTGTGGTCCTGGTATGGTTGATAGTCATCCGTTTCCTTGTCACCTTTCTCCACTCAGACTGAGTTCCAAAAGGCTAGGACTGCGTCTCACCCTCCCTTTGTGTGGCCAATACCTGTGCACTCCCTGGTGCTGACTTACCCTGCAGTAGATCTCAGATTGATTCCCTATCTCAATTCAGAATCATCTTCGTAAAGAGGCTGTCCTCAGGCAAGTAAATAGGGCATAACTCTTCGTACTTTTCTCTCCCCTAATCAAAGAGAAATATTCTGAGTAAGAGTTTCCAGTAATGCTTTTTGAACTCCTCTCTTCCCGTGAGCCCACATACCCTACCTATTCCCCATTCTATTGTTTTCTTACCCACGTGCTGTCTCTTGCAGATGTTGTCTCAGTTGAATCCTTTCAGGCCTAGTATATGGGGACTGGTCTTTGGGTGTCCCACATCAGACATACTGACTTATGCCTGTCCTTTTATTTATTTTTTTTAACTTGATCTCTATCCATCCTTCAAAGGTTTTGAGGATGATGATGAAAAAATTATCTTATTCTAAAATAACTGTGTACACAAATTAGGATCATTATTTTTATCTTCGGGCCTATTTTTTTACATAAAGAGGTAAAATCAAATGGTGCTTTGTTGTGTATGTGTGTGTATATATATAATAACAAACGGGTACAGATATACCAAACACCTACATATATATAAAGAAAAATCACACAGTAGAACTATTTTGCTTACTCTTACCAACCTCAGAGAAATTTAAGTATTTATCAGCTGTTTCCGTGAGTTCAAAGGGCTTCTTTTTGGTGATTAAAACATGGTAAGACTATTGATTGCTTTCTGTTACAGAAGAAGTAAGAGAAATAAAATGGAATAATATATTTGCCACATAAATAAGGGCATTAATGATGTGGGGTTTTCAGAAAAAAAAAAATAATGCCATTGCATTTACGTGAAAACCCAACAGTTTCATTAAAATTACATTTTGTTGGCACTTTTTTTGCCTACAGAGTGTTGGTGCTATAATTGGCCCTGAAAACTCTCATGTCATCATTTAAAACTAGAATCAGGATATGTTTCCCTGGACCAGTACCTTGAGAACCTTGTAAAATAGCCAAGTAGATTTCCAGTCCCCTGAGAACAGCCTCACCCAGAGTGTTTTCCCTTAGCAGAGAGGAAGGAGGGTTAATTTTCCTCTTTTAAATTAACACTCTGTCCCTGTTCTGATATGGGATGACAACTTGCTATTACTGTTTCTACATGTGAGAACTTAGTGGCAGTAAAAATGCTGCACTTTCCTATCAGAGAAGAGGGAGAAAAAATTGACAGTAAGTTGTATCAGTTACTAGAATGGCCATTTAACCAAATGAATAGCTTATAGTAGAACAGTCTGTACAATTATTTTGTCTATGATAAAAAGCAGTTCAGCTGCAGCACAGGAGGGAGGCTAAGTACATTTCTAAGTAATTTTTCAAGACAGAGGAAAGCCTGATGATGAAAACAGCTTGTAAGTCAAAGGAATCGTGGTGATGGTGGGTAAAGGGGTGGGTAAGGGTGATAAGGGTCCCTCTCCCTCCTGAGAGTCTGGATTGAAACACATGTGATAGGAATCTTTTCTTGTGCCTGATGTAGTTCATTTTCAGGCAAGTTTCTCAGTTCTTCTCCTTAAACCAATGAGAAAAAAAAAATCAGAGTGACAAAACTTTGTTGATATTTTAACCAATGTTCAGAAAAAGAGAAAGGTCTGCAGTATCAAGTACTGCAGGGGAGATCAAGGCAAAGAAAATCACCAGTTATTATAAAATTGTGTCTGTGTCTTCATCAATGCAGTGGGAAAATTGGAGTTAAGATCAGATAGTTTCCAGCTCTAAAGTTTCTCAACTTTGTGATTTGGCAGTCACCCAGGGGTTGGTGACCTTCCACTAAAAAAAAAAAAAAAAATTGTATAGAGTGGAGGAGGGTGTAGGTGGTGAGCAAGAAGAGATAGAGGACATAGACGACCTTTTAAAAAGTTTGCAGTGTAGAGAAGGAAAGAAGTAAGATGATCATCAGTTGGGAGATGCCTGGGAAGAACATGCCTCAGCTCAAGCACTGGGGCAGACTCTGGGGGCCCTGCTGCTGGAGGCTCTCAGCGCCCTGTGCTCTTCACAGCTGATTGCTAATCTCTGTCTTGCAGGCAGATGTGAGTAGCACACATCCTTGGTATAATTGACACCACTGTAAATAGAAAGCTAACATTGAACCATTCAAATGAACAAATCTATCAGGAACCAAAGGTCCGTGCACATCAGCGTGGCACTATTTGGCCATCTATCAGTAGTCAACAGGGTTAATCAGATTGGATTTGGGGAGCAGCCGTTGTTTTGCATTCTTATAAATTTCATTTTAATGTAAAGAACAGTGATGATAAAGGATTCAGTCTGTATCAAATACTGGTTTTAAAAAAAAAGTTGCTTAGCAAGGGAAGAAAAACAGAAGAAGCAAATAGGTTTATATTTAGTGCTCTATCTGTATGCATCTGGAGCATACTTTGGGAATAATTTTAAAAGGACCAAACCATTCATGCCTCCTGCTACTAAATGAATGTGGGAGTCAAGCCGCTATTTCCACAATGCAAGACATTTATGGTTGATTAAATAAAAAATACTCCCACTTACACATAATGACTGTCCTGGCAAGTGATGCTGTCGAATTTCAGCTGCTTAAGCACAAGATAGAACAATCTTTTAAAAATAAAAATAAGAATTGGACTTTATAAGTTAAAATATTAGTCCAACCATAGATCACAGCATTTTAAACACATGGATTGTTCTCAGACCATTTCCTTACTGAGATATGTTCTCTAAGTTGACAAGACTGGTCTTTTTGTGTCACCCTCCCTCATTTGACCCCTTTGGTTATTTAGTTAGCCAGTGTAGTTAGCTCCAATCCAGGTGTGTCATCAACTCATCAATTGAGGCCATGGTAGATTTAGGTCCATACATTGTTGTATTCACCTTAGTCATTTCTGCTTCCTGAAAGTTTATATAAGAAGAGCTATTCCCAGGGTGAGAGGGGGCCGTTGCCATCCTAATTCTATTTTTTCTGTTCAGATTGTTACAATATTTATAATCAGACTGCTCCAGGTCTCTGAGGGTATGATCGTTGAGCCAGCTCGGCTTCTGAGCGCAGGGATGAAATGCTAGTGAGATTTTGTCACCAATATCAGTTAAATATTTTTCTAGGCAGACAGAGCGCAGAAGGAAAGGAAAGGAGGCATAAGAAGACTAAATAAACTATATAAAAACTAAGTGGTTGGGAGAAATAGGATCCATGAGATACAAATAAATAGGCTCGGCACCTGTAGCTCAATCGGCTAAGGCGCCTGCCACGTACACCTAAGGTGGC